>OVBW01000283.1:16842-27852 GCA_900406355.1 Erysimum pusillum | reverse complement strand
AAGAAAAAAAGAGAGAGATAAATAAAAGCCGGTCACTTTCTTGTCAATTGTCCGGTCTCTTGTTTGTTCCTTTGCTTTCTTTCTTCTTCACTCTAGAATCCGTCGACGAAACTTAGCCTCAATGGCAGAATGAACACTGACATTTACAGTTTCTTCTTCCGAGAAGAAGAAGATGGCTTTGGAGAAAGAAGAAGAGGCGTCACAAAACGCTGCGTTTTGTGTGCTTGATGGGCTCTATTGTGAAGAAGAAACCGGGTTTGTGGAAGAGGAGGAGGATCTTGATGGAGATTTAGATTTTCTCGAGAAATCCGATGAGAGTAGTGTCGCAAAGTTTCAGTTTTTACCTCTTTTGGATATGTTTTTATGGGATGACGATGAGCTTATGACTCTAATCTCAAAGGAAAACGAAACCAATCCTTGTTTTGGGGACCAAGTCTTAGATGGGTTTTTGGTTTCTTCTAGGAGAGAGTCTTTAGATTGGGTTTTTAGGGTCAAATCTCATTACGGCTTCTCTTCATTGACGGCTATTCTTGCTGTGAACTACTTCGATAGGTTTATGACAAGTATAAAGTTTCAGACAGATAAGCCATGGATGTCTCAGCTTGTAGCTGTCGCTTGTTTGTCTTTAGCTGCTAAAGTTGAAGAGATTCAAGTTCCATTGCTCTTAGACCTCCAAGTTAGTTCCTTTTCTTCTATCTCTCTTATAATGTGGCTTAAGTGTTTGCTGAAATGCCGATTTCTAACAATGTGTTTTTTTTTTCTTTTTTTTTTCTTTTGTGTTGGTGGTTTAAGGTGGAAGAAGCAAGATATGTCTTTGAAGCTAAGACTATACAAAGAATGGAGCTTTTGATTCTATCGACTCTCCAATGGAGAATGCACCCTGTGACTCCAATCTCTTTCTTTGATCACATTATTAGGNGAGGCAAGATATGTCTTTGAGGCTAAGACCATACAGAGAATGGAGCTTCTTGTTCTTTCGACTCTTGAATGGAGGATGCATCCTGTGACTGCAATCTCGTTTTTCGATCACATTATTCGACGATACAGCTTTAAATCTCATCAGCAATTGGAGTTCTTGAGTAGATGTGAATCTTTGTTGCTCTCCGTTGTTCCTGGTAATGCTTCTTCCATTAGAATTAGACCTCTTGAGGTTACGTTGTTTGGATTTATTGGATGCTAAATTCTTCTTCTTTGGTTTTTGTTCAGATTCGAGGTTTCTGAGTTATAGTCCTTCTGTGCTAGCCACTGCAATAATGGTCTCTGTCATTAGAGATTTCAAGATGTGTGACGAAGCTGAATACCAAACTCAGCTCATGACTCTACTCAAAGTTGATTCGGTATGTGGCATTACGCTAAAGTAATTATTAATCTTAGATCAATAAATGCCAAATGTCATTTAGTGTAAGGAATAAGGAACAAGAACTGATTCGATCATCATTTTACTCTAACAGGAGAAAGTAAATAAATGCTATGAGTTAGTGTTAGACCACAGTCCAAGCAAGAAAAGGATGGTCAATTGGATGCAACAACCCGCTAGTCCAATCGATGTATTCGATGCGCCATTCAGCTCTGATAGCTCGAATGAGTCTTGGGTTGTCTCTGCTCCTGTTTCAGTATCGTCTTCACCATCTCAAGAGCCTTTGCTTAAGAGGAGAAGAGTGCAAGAGCAACAGATGAGATTGTCTTCAGTAAACAGGATGTTTTTCGATGTGCTCTGTAGTAGTCCTCGCTAATAATGTCTACAACTTATCGAAATCTGTCGATTTAGAAAACGTAAAATCTGTTTCTTGTTTTACATATTCTCGGCTATGTTATAGCGGAAACATTATGCAGTGTTCGTGTGTTTATGAACGGTTTCAAATGGGTGTACGTTTCGTTATTTGATTATCGATAAACAGAGATCTTTCATTTACATTAAAAGTTTCTTTGTGATCTACCTTTTTTATGGTTGGTGATAATGATCTAATTTCTTCTCACAGCATCTACAATTTGCATAGAAAGATAACAGTCAAAGATTTGATCTTCATAAGCATATCAAGAGATTACCATTACACTAGTTGGTACTGGTCTAAAACATCACATACATTATTGGTTAGTTACTTAGTACAGATATGAGGAACTTTGTCCTTTGAATTGATGAGAGGACTTTTGAGTTGGTTGGACGACCAATAGTTTTGGACAACTAGAGAGTTTGTTAGCTCCTTCAAAGATTTATTTTATTTATTTTATTTTTTATTTTTTTTGGTTCCTATTTTTGGGGGTTTGATTTGAGAGGAAATGCAAGAGAGACCAACACTTGGGTTGGTCCAAGTACTTGTGTTCTATTCAGTTGTGGTGAAAAGCAAACTGGTGGAGATACACAACATTACATATACATACGTACACATATCACTTTATCTACTTCTTGCCATTGCTATGTCATGTCATAACATTAAATAAATACCTTCCATGAAGAGTCTTGTTTATTACAGTCCACAGGACCAAATAGCATTGAAGAGATTCAGAAAAAAAAAAATAGAAGCTTTTGGTTGAAGGAGAGTGAATGCACCAAAACCAAACCACTCAAATATTTGTTCTTTGATCTCAGAGGTCTTGTGTGTTTTTTAAAAAAAACTCTAGATATGTTTTTTAGTAAAGAAAAAAAAAACACTAATACTAAACGTAAAGACATACATCATAAATGATGTCCAAAAAACAAAAAAAACATGAATCATAATGTTAAACAATTTATCGTTCCCCTAAGGCAAACATATACTAATCAGTGTATCACATTCGATGTTAACATGGCGGGCGGACCTAAGATTAATCAGTGTATCACATTCGACTTCTCACTAGGATAGTTTCATCAATTTCGAAAAATGAAATTTTAAAGTTTTAAGTGTTTTTTGGCTAATTTAAAAAAATGAATCCTTTTGTATTTTTGGGCACGCGACCACCTGTATATAAAAACTCATCCTGAATATTAAAGCCATCTTAAATTTATGATCTATGAATTGGTGGGACCTCTATATATCACATTATCACATTCATTACAAGACCTAAAGTTTTCCATCATCATTTCTGATTATGATGAGTCCATTGAAAACCCAACATTAATCTNGATTATGATGAGTCCATTGAAAACCCAACATTAATCTTTTCAATATTCATTATTAGACAGCTAAGACGACTTAACAAAAAGCCCTCCTCCTACAGTAAAAAAAAGCTTAACTACTCAAAGATTTCAAAAATTCAAATCATCGCTGACTNTTTTCAATATTCATTATTAGACAGCTAAGACGACTTAACAAAAAGCCCTCCTACAGTAAAAAAAAAGCTTAACTACTCAAAGATTTCAAAAATTCAAATCATCGCTGACGTTTAACACATTTTGGGCCGAAAGTTAAACCAAAGTAAGATTGATACGGCCCATTCAGTCTATGAATCGTTTTTTTTGCTACTGGATTCTGACCGGTTTAGAAGCACACGTGCATGTGAGTGGTATACACGTGCGTGTTTCAAATTAAAAATCGTACACGTGTAGTTGACTGTACGGAAAGTCATTAGTTGGCGGATAAGCGGCTAAACATAAAGTGTAGCCGTTTAATGATAAAGTCAATCTTGTCGTCGGTCAGAAAGTGAGAAGCTAATGGCTACTTTTAGCTTTTTAAATATCAAGAGTTTTTTTTTGTTTTTTTTTTTTAACAACACCGGTTCTATCATCTATGTATTGAATTTTAGTAACCTTGATACCATCAATTTTATGAACTTTTCATAAAACTGAATTGTATGGATAAGTGAAAACCTGATAACGTTAGAACATACATTGGGCGCCCATTTAACATTGAGAGAGAAGAATCAAATTCGAACTAGTAGATTATGGGAAAATAACAAAAATGAGACATTTAGTCATATTTTTTTTTCCCGGGGCATTTAGGTATGTTTAACTTGTAAAATAGTAAAAACAAGTAGATTTATGTGTTTTGCTCGAAACAAAAATCTATGTGTTATGTGAGAAAATAAGATACAAAGTATTTAATCTTGTGTTTAAAAAGGGGAATGTTAAAACTTGATAAAAAAAAAAAAAAATGTTGTTAGAATTACATAAAAACTATAATATTTATTATTATATAGTTTCGTTAAGTGACAAAATTGGAAGCTAGGTTATCCACAAACAGTTAAATANTATTATTATATAGTTTCGTTAAGTGACAAAATTGGAAGCTAGGTTATCCACACAGTTAAATAAAAAAAAAAGAAGAAAAAAACCAGTAAAAGATTTAACAATGCAGTAGATTCGAGCCTCCCAATATACTCTACTGGCTTTTGCCTTCTAAATTCAAATTCTTTCTACGTTGTGATATGTTCAACTTCAAGTATTCCACATCTACGTTTGAATATACAATAATAATAATACGTGTTTTTTTTCGCGGTGGAAAGACCCATTTAAGCCATGCTGTCAAGAAAGCTCGGCTAAATGGAAGGACCATCGCAATATGATTCCCTAGAACAACAATATTCTATTATATTGTAACATACGAATACAATTTACCCAGGTTATAATAATATGAGCAATATTACTTAAAATTTCTTTTAAAGGTTTAATCACAAGATGCCAAATATATTTTTTTCGGCTGCATATGTATGGACAACATATTTACGCATATATGATTTATTTATTTTTGCGACAANATACGAATACAATTTACCCAGGTTATAATAATATGAGCAATATTACTTAAAATTTCTTTTAAAGGTTTAATCACAAGATGCCAAATATATTTTTTTCGGCTGCATATGTATGGACAACATATTTACGCATATATGATTTATTTATTTTTGCGACAAGATTATACAATTTTCATTAATATAAAATTCCCTAAAAGTTAAAGGAATCCATAGGGAATTTGGGTTTGTCGAGTAACTCGAGTGACAATGAACTCAGTCATCNAGATTATACAATTTTCATTAATATAAAATTCCCTAAAAGTTAAAGGAATCCAATAAATCCATAGGGAATTTGGGTTTGTCGAGTAACTCGAGTGACAATGAACTCAGTCATCATATATATATATATATATATTTGATTTTCCCTCTCACACCGACTAATCTACTACCGTATGTTAGTGTATGTTGTTTAATATATCGAACGATTTTATGTTAGGCAAACCCTACAAAAGATAAATTAAAAATTAGCGGAACAAACCCGACAATCGAAGCATGAATGTAACAACAAACAACAAATTATATACTTTATTTATTAGGTCTCGCGCAGTATATTTATATATTCGCATCGTGCACCGTCTTGTTCCTTTTGACAACAACCTATTACCAATATTCTAATTACAATTATTAAGACACGCATTATTGGAATTATTCCACATCTCAGATATGTGTGCACCGAAGGTTCACGTGCATCTTTCAAAATCTAGCTCCGTGTACAGCAAAAAGTACGTGTCTATTATACATTGACCAAAACAAAAGTTTGGATCATAAGTGAAAATATATCTTAATAATGTATAACTTATAAGTGGACACGAACGGATTTACTAATGTCGATTCATTTTACATTATAAGCCAATGACATGGTATTAACGTCATCAAGTTTCATCCAAGTAGCTATGATACATTATTGTCAATTAGTTTTGGTTTAAAAGCTTATATATGAAATTTACAATGGTAATAATATAATTTAAACCAAATAGAATAGCTTTAAATGTTTGCGGATCATAAAACGAGTTTTGATTCGAGATGGATCGAAAAACTATCATATAAAAAGAGCATGGTAGAAAGTGAAATAAACCACATAGAGTATATAATAGTAATGTATAAACACATGAACTAATTCACTTGAAACTGGACACCATCAAAGTTTAAAAGTAAATATTATATCTAAATTTACATTCTCAAACTATACAAAACATTAGACATTTTCGAAATTCCTAAATTTNTATATATATATATATATTTGATTTTCCCTCTCACACCGACTAATCTACTACCGTATGTTAGTGTATGTTGTTTAATATATCGAACGATTTTATGTTAGGCAAACCCTACAAAAGATAAATTAAAAATTAGCGGAACAAACCCGACAATCGAAGCATGAATGTAACAACAAACAACAAATTATATACTTTATTTATTAGGTCTCGCGCAGTATATTTATATATTCGCATCGTGCACCGTCTTGTTCCTTTTGACAACAACCTATTACCAATATTCTAATTACAATTATTAAGACACGCATTATTGGAATTATTCCACATCTCAGATATGTGTGCACCGAAGGTTCACGTGCATCTTTCAAAATCTAGCTCCGTGTACAGCAAAAAGTACGTGTCTATTATACATTGACCAAAACAAAAGTTTGGATCATAAGTGAAAATATATCTTAATAATGTATAACTTATAAGTGGACACGAACGGATTTACTAATGTCGATTCATTTTACATTATAAGCCAATGACATGGTATTAACGTCATCAAGTTTCATCCAAGTAGCTATGATACATTATTGTCAATCAGTTTTGGTTTAAAAGCTTATGAAATTTACAATGGTAAATAATATAATTTAAACCAAATAGAATAGCTTTAAATGTTTGCGGATCATAAAACGAGTTTTGATTCGAGATGGATCGAAAAACCATCGTATAAAAAGAACATGGTAGAAGTGAAATGAACCACATATATAATAGTAATGTATAAACACATGAACTAATTATTCACTTGAAACTGGAAACCATCAAAGTTTAAAAAGTAAATATTATATCTAAAATTTACATTCTCAAACTATACAAAACATTAGACATTTTTCGAAGTTCCTAAATTTAAATCAGCAAAACATCAAAAATCAGCAAAACTGTCTATTCCGAACGAAGGTTGTTGATTCTTAAAATCAAAGATGGTTAAAAATCCGTTTATGATGACATTTGTAAAGTCGTTTTAAATTAGTTTGTAACTAATTTGACATAAAAGACGGAAAAGGATATTTTTGAAAAANTGCCTATGAACAATTAGTGGTATTTTTGGAAAGAAAACTTTTTTAGTGGTATCGGAGGGAATTTCTCAAATTTAAATCAGCAAAACATCAAAAAATCAGCAAAACTGTCTATTCCGAACGAAGGTTGTTGATTCTTAAAATCAAAGATGGTTAAAAATCCGTTTATGATTTGACATTTGTAAAGTCGTTTTAAATTAGTTTGTAACTAATTTGACATAAAAGACGGAAAAAGATATTTTTGAAAAAGAATAAAAAAAAGTTGTGAAACCGTTCGAGGAAGGTTGGGGAGAAGGTGCAAATGACGTTGGGAGTATTAGTGCGTTACTACGTTAGAGACAGTTACACACAATTTCAAAAGAGTCCCAAAAAAAACTGACACGTGGCAGTTCNTGCAAATGACGTTGGGAGTATTAGTGCGTTACTACGTTAGAGACAATTACACACAATTTCAAAGAAGACCCAAAAAAAACTGACACGTGGCAGTTAGCTCAATGGACGACAGTTAGTTGTTTGTTGAGGATTACAGCCTGGATTTTGTTTTGTGCATCGAAAACTATAGTATACTATACTCCATAATTCATTAATATAAATGTATAATGATTTCACATTTCCAATTGGCTCAAAACTCTCTTTGTCGTTTTCTTCATGTTCATGTCATCAAAACTANAGCTCAATGGACGACAGTTAGTTGTTTGTTGAGGATTACAGCCTGGATTTTGTTTTGTGCATCGAAAACTATAGTATACTATACTCCATAATTCATTAATATAAATGTATAATGATTTCACATTTCCAATTGGCTCAAAACTCTCTTTGTCGTTTTCTTCATGTTCATGTCATCTAACCTATTCAAAATTTTAATTTTCTTTCCGACCACTTACTTTTTCATTTGTGGCCGTTTCTTTGTAACAAGTTTATGAAACAGAATATCGTATCTAATCATATAATGTAGTTTCCTTTATTGCGTATATGACTTTGAATTGGGACATTAAACGTACCACATCTAATTAACAAATGGGCCATTAAAAAAAACCAAAATCAAAACCACATTTCTATAACATAATTTCGGTTTATTTTCATGTAATCGACATATATATGTTTTTCGTGTTTGTTACATCCCAAATTTGTAGCATCAAGCAGTTTGAACCTTTTCAGTTAAGATAAGTAAACAATTTTTACTATCATCGCTCAAAACAGTTAGAAATATCGTCTCTCCCAGTCAAAATGTTTAAAAATGATAATTCATAAAACTGTACAAATCTTACTATTCATTGTTTCCCGGTACATGTTGCAACTACTNAAGTAAACAATTTTTACTATCATCGCTCAAAACAGTTAGAAATATCGTCTCTGCCAGTCAAAATGTTTAAAAATGATAATTCATAAAACTGTACAAATTTTACTATTCATTGTTTCCCGGTACATGTTGCAACTACTTTTATGTAATTCAAAAGAATTCAAATTTAGGCGTTTCTGTATTCTGAAAAATTAAATAAAAGGAAACAAAAAAAGGTTTCAGAAAAGGTATATGGTTTACAGGCTGGCGTGGCCAGTCAAAAGTCAGAATTTGCATAAAAAACTGTCTTTACCCAAACGGCCAAACCTAACCGTTATCGTCTTTATTTCTTTTTCAGATATTAGTATTCAAAACAAAAACATTTAAAACAGCTTTCTAAAATTTCACCTCAGATTGTGCGAATAATAATAATAATAATATCAGAGCTTTCCTTGTAGGTTTCCGTGATTTTGTCGCTTTAACTTCCCGTAAATACCCACGCGCTTCTCACGCGAGTGATTGACTTCTCTAGCTTTCACCCCCTCGACTGTATCACACGCTCCACACAAAAAAGCTAAAAAAAACAGTATCGACACACAGACGCAGCGAGATTATGACACGTGTTACCTACAGCTGTATCCCAAAACTTTCAAAACCGCTTGCGTGGAAGAAGCGGTGCCCATGGGGTCATGACTTTCTCCACCGTCTCAGCCGGTTACCGGTTTTATNAGTGATTGACTTCTCTAGCTTTCACCCCCTCGACTGTATCACACGCTCCACAAAAAAAAGCTAAAAAAACAGTATCGACACACAGACGCAGCGAGATTATGACACGTGTTTACCTACAGCTGTATCCCAAAACTTTCAAAACCGCTTGCGTGGAAGAAGCGGTGCCCATGGGGTCATGACTTTCTCCACCGTCTCAACCGGTTACCGGTTTTATCCCCCTCTCTGTTATAAATTCCTTTTTTCTCCTCTCTTTAGTTTCTCAACCTTCTTGTTCGCTTCTTCTTCTCCAATAAAACCGAACGAACAAAAAAGATTTCGAAAGATCTCTTTCGATGGCGGATAGAGTTAAAGGTCCGTGGAGTCAAGAGGAAGATGAGCAGCTACGAAGGATGGTTGAGAAATACGGACCGAGGAATTGGTCGGCGATTAGCAAATCGATTCCAGGTCGATCTGGTAAATCGTGTCGATTACGGTGGTGTAATCAGTTATCTCCGGAGGTTGAGCACCGTCCGTTCTCGCCGGAGGAGGACGAGACTATTGTAACCGCTCGTGCGAAGTTTGGTAACAAATGGGCGACGATTGCTCGTCTTCTCAACGGTCGTACGGATAACGCCGTTAAAAACCACTGGAACTCGACGCTGAAGCGGAAATGCGGCGGCGGAGGCGTGGCGACGGTCACGGTGACGGAGGAGGAGGAGCAGGATCGGCCGAAGAAGAGGAGATCTGTGAGCTTTGATTCTGCTTTTGTTCCGGTGGATACTGGATTGTACATGAGCCCTGAGAGTCCTAACGGAATCGATGTTAGTGATTCCAGCACGATTCCGTCTCCTTCGTCTCCGGTTGCTCAGCTGTTTAAACCAATGCCGATTTCCGGCGGATTCACGGTGCCTCCGCCGGTTGAAATGTCTTCTACGTCGGAAGATCCGCCGACTTCTTTGAGTTTGTCGCTTCCTGGAGCTGACGTCAGCCAGGAGTCTTGGAACACGAGTTCGAGCCACCACAACAACAACATCGCGTTGATGTTTCCGAGATTTGAGAGTCAGATGAAGATTAATGTAGATGAGAGAGGAGCTGAGTTTATGACGGTGGTGCAAGATATGATTAAAGCGGAGGTGAGGAGTTACATGGCGGAGATGCAGAAAACCAGTGGCGGAGGACTCGTCGGAGGAGGTTTATATGATTCCGGCGGCAATGGTGGATTCAGGGATTGTGGATTGACACATAAAGTTGAGTAGTTTGGTTAGGAAACTCGAATCGATTTGGGGATTTTCAAGAGCATTCATTTTTTTGGGTTTATGGTGAAATGGATAAAAAATATGTACAGAGGAATTAAAATTTCTATGGAATAATTTAAGTCTCTAATGTTTCATTGAAACTAAACCTATGGGGATTTATCTCTTGGTTAGTGGTGTTGGTGATATTTACCAAAACCTTACCGAAATCTAAAAATAAAGGATGGTTTATTGGATTTCTAGACTTGAACCGTGATTAGTGAGACATTCTTATGTAACATTCACTGCGACCTATACAGTGTCCCATTCAACAAAAAGTAGGATAACAAGAAAGAATGTCAAGAAATATTCTACATAGTCTCTAGAATAATTTCATGTTTATATATATAAAACCTTATATAGTTATCGTGATTAGTGAGACACTGTAACATATGTACAGGACAATGTCAAAATGAACAAAACGTATAGATTCTAGGAGAATTTCTATAGCTTGTTTGTTAGATAGCTTCATTTTTGTATAAACCATTTGACAGTTAAGAAATTCTTATATACATATATAGTTGTCTTTCTACTGTTTACATATATCATTCTATAGTCTTACGAAAAATTAATAGATTTTCTAACAAATCATTTTTTTCCTTCTAAAATCTAGAAAAGCCTGTCAACAATACATACTTCCTTTTAATTGTTTAGAGTAAATCTCTTACAACATGCAAAAGAAAAGATAAATTGTAGAAGATATCTTTTTCTACACCATGCCCATGGAAGTCTTTACCAATCCTGGACAAAGG
>OVBW01000282.1:2129-23045 GCA_900406355.1 Erysimum pusillum | reverse complement strand
TTTGCTGTTGATAGGCGTTATTTTGATAGACGTGAAGGAAAAAGGTAAACTAAAGGTGACGGGAGAATTTGATAAGTTTGAAATGACGAAGAAACTGAAGAAGATATATGAATATGTTGACATTATCGCGGTTGGACCGGATGGAGAACCGGCAAAAGATCAGAACCCGGTTAAAAAGCCTGAACCAAAAGTGAAGAAAGCACCATCTTACCGTGGTTGGAATTTGGGTTTATTTAAGTAATCGATTTGAAGTCATGATCGGTTTGATTCCCATGGACTATTGTATTCTAATGATATTTCATCTCATTTTCTGAAAAAATTGTTTGTCCGTTATTTGTAATAATTATGTGCTGCTTATATTCATATCGGCATTCTACTATCTTTTTGTTAACCATAAGTTTTGATCATCCAATTTAACAAAAACAAAGTTTTCGTCTTAGTTGTCAAAGTTAAGTAATAGAGTCTCATACCAATCAAGTTCATTACTTTGAAATCAAGTTCATTAACTTTGAACGAAGTCATGGTATGGAATGGGACAAGAATGAGACAAGAGGCGAGACGGACTGTCATTAATCCCCATTCAGCCAAAAATGTACTTATGTATTTGAAAATAAATTAAAACTATAGTCATGTATTTGACCATTGCATAACATATGGAGAACGAAAATTATACTCCGTATATGATTTCTATAGTAATTTTTTTTTTATGTGAGACATCAAAAATCTCTAGTACAATTACCATGTGTATAAGTGCCTTGTTTTTATTTGTTTACTGTTAAGCAAAAAAATATATCCGAAGTGTTAGAAAAGTTAGTCAACGTTTGACAAATTAGTGTTATCATTCAACTTCGTTCCAAGATAACCACACTTATTCCATCTATTTCGTTTATAGTATATCGTCAATAATCTAACCAATTAATTAAACTCATCATTGAGTCGTCATATTATTGGTGACCAAAAAAAAAAAATTAAGTCGTCATATTATTATTATATCACAAGTGTTTATATTTAGTAGGGTTTTTTTTTTTAGCGCTTATATTAATCCAAAAAATGTATTTGGATTTGGTTTTTTTCTTCTAAATGTTTTCTCTTTTTTTTTTTTCTTTTTTAAGTGTTAGTAAATGAAAGAGTCCATGTTTGAAGACCAATATTGTCTGCCGGGGTGGACCGAATACACATGTATGGGACTGATGTGCTGCATGAATACTCCGGTTCTAAAGATTCACTTACTGAACAAAGGAATTAGGCCGTATTTAGTTTTTCTCTCTTCATTTCTTTATAATCGTGTATGATCATATCCATGATAAATCTGGGAACACAAGTATTTGCGCAATGAATCTATTCAATCAAGATCATTTTTTTTTTTTTTTTTTTGGTTAAAGAATCAAGATCAATTTATAGAACATCATATTTTAAACTCTATCTTATGCTATTTAAGTTTTTTGGTGTGCACAAAAAAAAAAAAAAAGTTTCTTGGTATTTCTTTTGCACCTCCCTAAATTTTCACTATGACCATTCCTTTATACAAAACACCTCTATGATAATTTGTGAATTTAATTATGATAATTTGGATATTGTATTTCCCAGCTTCGAAGAAATTGTAAGGTTCTTTCGTATATTCTTTACGTCTTGAGTTTAATATTTTAGAGTTAACGAACAAAAAATATCATATATGTATTACTATTTTACCAAAAAAAATATATGTATTACTATAACACGGTATTTGTTGAAGCCGAGACCATACCACCTTCCATCTATCATTTAATAATTAGAAACACTTTAAAAAAAAAAAAACAAAAATCATTTATAAAGACCACTAGATTCAGGTTGTTTTTATTCGACCATCTTATTATATGAAAAGACTTAAAACTGATTGTCTTGGTCTTGATGTAAAACATTGACTAATCTGTTTTATATATGGTTGGACCAAATTAATCATTACTATATTCACTAGTTACAAACAAAACATTGTATAAATAAACGCAGAAGCTAGCAAAGTGTTACTACCGTGCAAGCTGCGAGGTTACGATCATATTCCTTCACTCTCCAGTCTTTTTAACATTCCAAAAATGCCGGTTTGCTTCTTTTTTTTTTTTAATTTTTCAAATTAGTTTTAAGCAATTAATTTTCAATGGTTTAATAATATCTACAAATTCTAATATAGTTATTTCTTATACGATGAACTGCTAATTTGCAGGAAGAGACAGTTGAATTCAAGATGGATGTTTCTGATGAAAACATCAAAAAGGAAGCTATGAAAGTTGTGTGGATGATTTCAGGTACACACCAACACAAATCTCTGGTTGTAGTATTAATGAAACCAAATAAATCAATAAGTAATATTTAATCTTTTTAAGGCTGAAATGTTGAAGCAATAATATTTCTTGTTGTTAGGAGTTACTTTGGTAGACATCAAGGACAAAGGTATATCGTGAATTTTTTTAAGACAGTATTAAGAATTTCATCGAAAACTGTACTAAAGGTTAGGGGAAATTTTAACCAGATTGAAATGGGAAGCAAACTATATGAGATAGATAAAACTGTTGACATAATCAACCCAATGAAAAAAGCTGGGCAATCTCGCATTCCGGGATATAGTCGTTTTACTTCAGTCTACAATTGGTATACTACTCCAAAAGTGCAGGTTCGTTTTCTCAAATTTTCATTATTTTTAAGCAATCAAATTTTTATCTAGAGTATCTACCATAGGGATTATGCAGAAATGTAAACGCATATATATATAATTCTTACTTGTACCATGACCTGCTATTTTGCAGGAGATAGTTGTATTCAAGTTTAAAGGTCTTGATGAAAGCATGAAACGTAAAGCTATGGAAGTTATTTGGGAGTTTCCAGGTACTCCAAAACAAACCTATATATGGTTATATTAAATGAATCATATATGGTTTGGTTATTCTATTTAAATAATTTTAATTTATTTAGTCGTTAAAATAAAGCATTAATGATTTTGTTGTTGTTAGGAATTACGTCGGTAGAGGTAAAGGGAGGTGATCAACTAGAGGTGAAGGGAGGAGAATTTAATAAAATTGCAATGTCGAAGAAACTAAGGGACATAGATGAAAAAGTTAGCGTTATTATCAAAGCTGGACCAGATAATAGTCTATGGGAAAAATATAAAAATCAATAATTTTAAATCTTGGGGTTTTTGAATCTTTGTAATGGGAAACTTTTTTTTTTTTTTTTAAATGTTAGCGCAATCAACGTTTCTCTCTTTTACTTGCTTTTTCAAGTGTTGGCTTATTTTTTGTTTTCTTCGATTAGAATTTAGAAGAATGATTCATTTTGTCTATCAGACTTCAAATAAGTTATGAAACGCAGAAACATGACATATGTTTATCGAACGCGATCAACCTTCTCAATATTAATTATTTAGGTATTTAATTGGCCTCGATCCCTATAACATCTTCATCATATTGGTGATGGTAGTGCCATTCGTTATATTGTGTTATTTTAGGCTAATGTTATGGCATTGAATTTTTTTATTGTATATGTTATATAACTGAAAACTTCCAGTGGACCGGCTGAATGCCTAGATTTAACTACAAGAGAATAGCGTTTTAGCGACTTCCAAAAGAGTCGCATCATAGTCGTTAAATGATGGATTACAACTAAATAACGATTATACAATGTACTTGTAAAACTTTAGTCGCTAAACGTAGTCGTCGTAACTAGTCGCCAAATTACAACTAAACTTCATGAACGGTCAGTAGTCGTTGGACAATCGTAAGTTTCGCCAGAGTTCGCACGACTATTCCATGTTTCTTTGCCGGAGAAGATATAGAGAAGACAACTAGTAACAATTACAAGTGCTCTTGGCCGTACCAACTATTATTATTATATTCCTTTTATTGTGTCTGACCAGAAGTCTTTCGGTAGAACTTGTCTTCCTCTTATTTGACTACTAAGATGCAACTAATTGGCGACAAATTGGTGACTAATAAGCGACTATTGACTATATCATGATACAGTCGTAGAGTGTTAGTCACTATATAGTCGTAAAATATAAACACTATTTGCCTACTAATTTAGCGACTAAGAAGCAACTTTAGCGTATGTATAGATGCAATCATATAATATGAGTCACTATTTAGTCGTAAATTTAAGTTTTTGTGACTGAGTTAACGACTATTTAGAGATTATACCTGTTATAAAATTAAGAATTTGGTAACTCATATGTTGACAATATTATCGCTGTTGGACCGGATGGAGAACCGGCACAAAATCAGAACCTGGTTTAAATGCTTAAACCATAAGTGAAGAAAGGACCATCTTACCGTGGTTGGAATTTGGGTTATTTAAGTAATCGATTTGAAGTCGTGATCGGTTTAATTTGATTCCCATGCATGGACATTGTATTGATGTATACTAATGATATTGACTGAGGGCTGTGAGGCCGAGTGTCATTAAGCCCCCGATCAGCCAAGAATGTCGTCATGTATTTGAAAACAAAACTATAGTTATGTATTTGACACATGAAGAACGAAAATTATACTCTGTACATGATTTCTCTAGTGCCTTGTTTTATTTGTTTAATGTTCAATACAGTTTTCAAAAAGAACAAAAAAAAAAAAAAAGTATCCAAAGTGTAAGAAAAGTTAGTCAACGTTTTATAAAGTATTGTTAGTCATTCAACTTCGTTCCAAGATAACCACACTTATTCCATCTACTTCCTTTAATTTATAGTATATCGTCAATCATCTAACCAATTAAAGTCATCATTGAGTCGTCATAATATTATAGCACAAGTGTTTCATTTTAGTAGATTTGTTTTTGGCCACATGCAATAAAATTCTTTAAGCCTTATATTATTTAATCCAAAAAATTTATATTCAAACTTTCTTGATTTGTTTTTTTTTCTTTCTTCTAAATGTTTTTTTCTTTTTCTCTTTTCTTATTGTTAGAAAATGAAAGAGTCCATGTCTGAAGACCATTATTGTCTGCTAGGTGGACCGAATATATATGGGATTGATGTGCTGCACGATTATTCAAAAGCTTGTAAGTGTCTTACCTAG
The DNA here is from genome assembly GCA_900406355.1 of Erysimum pusillum. Taxonomy (NCBI): domain Eukaryota; kingdom Viridiplantae; phylum Streptophyta; class Magnoliopsida; order Brassicales; family Brassicaceae; genus Erysimum; species Erysimum pusillum. The sequence goes on along the minus strand of OVBW01000282.1, from coordinate 18,012 downwards.
CTTACTCCGCTTCTAAAGATTTACTTACTGAACAAAGGATTTAGGCCTTTAATTTTTCTCTCTTCTTTTCTTTATAATCGTGTATGATCTATATCCATGAGAAATCTGTGCAACACAAGTATCTGCGCAAATATTTATACGAATCCATTCAATTAAAGATCAAGTTATTGCACATTCTAATATTTTATACTCTATCTTATGATGTTTAAGTTTCTTGACATTCCTTTGCACCTCCCTTAAATTTTCTCTATGAGTATTGCTTTATACCAAACATCTCTATGTTTTAATCTTTTGTGAATTTATTTATGACAAATTGGATATTGTATTTCCTAGCTTCGAAGAAATTGTAAGGTTCTTTCGTATATATTCTTGGCCTCTTGAGTCATATTATAGAGTAAACGAACAAAAAAAAGCGTATATTTAACACGGTATTAGTTGAAGCCACTAAAGTAAGAGACCATGCCACCTTCCATCTATTATTTGATATTTAGAAATACTTTTTTTCTTAATAATATTCATTTAGAAAGACTTAACTAGATTCAGCTTGTTTATATTCTACCATTTAATAATATAAAAAAGACTTAAAACTGTTGTCATGGACTCATGGTCTTGATGTAAAAAGTTAACTATTTTGTTTCATAGTTCCTATGGACTATGGTTGGACCAAATTAATCATTACTATATACACTAGTTACAAACAAAACTTTGTATAAATAAACGCAGAAGCAAAGGGTTACTACTATGCAAGCTGCGAGTTTACAATCATATTCCTTCACTCTCCAATCTTTTTAACATTCCAAAAATGCAGGTTCGCTTGTTTTTTTTTTTTTTTTCTTTTCAATTTTCAAATTAGTTTTAAAGAGATTAAATTTCAATGGTTTAATAATATCTACGGTAGGAATTCTAATATATAGTTACTTCTTATACAATGAACTGCTAATTCGCAGGCGACAGTTGAATTCAAGATGGATGTTACTGATGAAAGCATCAAAAGGGAAGCTATGAAAGTTATCTGGACGTTTCCAAGTACGTTTTTTCGCACTAACAATTTACATTTTTCTTGTAGTATACACCAACAAAAATCTCTGGTTGTATCAATGAAACCAAATAAATTAATAACTAATTTATTATATTTAAGCTTGAATTATTGAAGCAAGAAAATTTGTTGTTATTAGGAGTTACTTTCGTAGACATTAAGGAAAAAGGTATACTAAAGGTGAGGGGAATATTTGATGAGATTGATNTATTCTACCATTTAATAATATAAAAAAGACTTAAAACTGTTGTCATGGACTCTTGGTCTTGATGTAAAAAGTTGACTTTTTTGTTTCATAGTTCCTATGGACTATGGTTGGACCAAATTAATCATTACTATATTCACTAGTTACGTACAAACAAAACTTTGTATAAATAAACGCAGAAGCAAAGGGTTACTACTTACTACTATGCAAGCTGCGAGTTTACAATCATATTCCTTCAACAATCTCCAATCTTTTTAACATTCCAAAAATGCAGGTTCGCTTGTTTTTTTTATTTTCTTTCAATTTTCAGATTAGTGTTAATTAAGAGATTAAATTTTAATGGTTTAATAATATCTACGGTAGGAATTCTGATATATAGTTACTGCTAATTCACAGGCGACAGTTGAATTCAAGATGGATGTTACTGATGAAAGCATCAAACGGGAAGCTATGAAAGTTATCTGGACGATTCCAGGTACACCAACACAAATCTCTGGTTGTATCAATGAAACCAAATAAATCAACAAGTATAGAATTTAATATATATTTTAAGCTTGAAATATTGAAGCAATAATATTTGTTGTTATTAGGAGTTACTTTCGTAGACATCAAGGAAAAAGGTATACTAAAGGTGAGGGGAATATTTGATCAGATTGAAATGGGAAGCAAACTAAATGAGATAGATAAATCTGTTGACATAATCAACCAAATGGGAAAAGCTGCGCAAAGTCGCATTCCGGGTTTAAGTCGTTTAACTAGTGTCTACAATTGGTATACCACTCCAAATATGCAGGTTCGTTTTGTCAAAATTTTCAGATTGTTTTTAAGCAATTAAATTTTTAATGTTTCATTTTTATCTATTATGTACCATAGAAATTCTGCAGAAATGTAAACATATATAGATTTAATAAAATTATTACTTGTACCATGCATGAACTGCTATTTTGCAGGAGATAGTTGTATTCAAGTTTAAAGGTCCTCTTGATGAAAGGATGAAACGTGCAGCTATGGAAGTTATCTGGGAGTTTTCAGGTACACCAACACAAACCTATGGTTATATTAAATGAATCATTTATGGTTGGTTATTCTGTTTAAATAATTTTTATCTATCTAGTCTTTTAAATAAATCATTAATGATTTTGTTTTGTTAGGAATTACTTCGGTAGAGGTTAACAAGGGAGGTGATCAACTAGAGGTGAAGGGAGGAGAATTTAATAAAATTGCTATGTCGACGAAACTAAAGGACATTGATGAAAACGTTACCGTTATCATCAAAGCTGGACCAAATGCACAAGCTGATGCGATGAAGATCAACAATGCGCGAACAACTTTCCATACGACTGTGCCTGAAACTGTACCTGCGCCAGTACCTGTTCATAAGCCTATACGTGTACCCAGTATTCGTAAGGCTGTACCTATACCTGTTCGTGAGCCTGGACCTGATATTGTTCGTAAACGTCCGCCTGCGCCTGTGCCTGCTCCTGCACCTGTGTCTGCTCCTGTGCATGGGCGTATTCATTTGCCTGTTAAAAAACCATTTTTAACAAGGTGTTTTCGAGCCATTTCCCGGCGACTTTGCCGATGAAATCTGTCACTGGAATGACCAGATATTGGAGTCATTGAACTTGTTGTAATAAACATGATAAGATAACTTATTTACATTTAAAATCAAAGTTAAATTAAATAAGAAATGCATGTCCAATTAGAATGAAAAGCTTGTAAAACTTATAAAAATTGTCAAAAGTTAGAATAGTAAATTCTTATAGATCGATTTTAAAATGTATTATAAATTGTTAAATCTCAAAAACGAATAGGTAATTCAGAAAACAATATATGTGAAATCCTTTGGCAGGTCCGTAAAACGTTTTTCCGTCCGTGATCTAAAAAATAGCGTTTAAGAACATTTTTCCGATTTCTACAAACATCTTCTTATGAATTCTGAACACACATTCTCGTGATATTCAAAAACAAAACAAAAAAACTCAAAGCCAATTCTAAGAAAGTTTTTTCAAAATTTTCCAAAAAACGCATTGTTTAGCGAATTAAAGTATTTATCACTTATTCAAAATTTGTTCACAATACTTATGCAATTCTGTCTTTTTGAACGTATTCAACATAACTAATGTTGTTGACAACTGTTAACATATTAGTGAAACCAATGGAGGTATAAGTGATGGAACGACCAAAGATAGTGAGTCTACGGCCCAAACCAGGAACTGTCAGCCACTTGGACAATTACCATATACAGTTTTGTCTGTTCCAAGCACGATAAGCACAAGATTTCAGCCTGTCAAATCTTTTTAACATCCCAAAATTGTAGGTTCGCTTGTTTTTTTCAATTTTCAGAACAGTTTAGCAATTAAAATTTCAATAGTTTAATATATGTGTATATATCTAATAAAGTTATTGGTATACTAATAATATAGTAAAGATGAAGTTTTTGGAGAATTCATAGAATATAAGATCGAAGTTGAAATGTCAAATTCAATCGAACCCTTGAGATGCGATGCGCACTATCCTAATAACGAAGAGAGATCATCACCCTAATAAAGATCATTTTCTTGATGATGCGAATAATGTGATTTTGGCTGGTTCATGCAGTTGTGCCGCCTCTCGTTACGTTTTCTCCAAAATGATATATTGGTACCTGAAAAGCCAGCAGGAGTAAGTTATAAGTGATTGTATCATACGTGTGAGAAACAAGGCGGTGGGAGAAACTGAACAAAGAAATTGGGCTTGATCAAATGAAACCTTTGAGACTTGGTGATTAATAAAAATGGAAATTTCTACTACAATGGAAATAAAACCTTTAAAGATAATGACACCAAAAAGTAGTTCGGCAATTTTTGCGTCAAAACGTGTTATATATGTCGTCAAAATGCGATTCAATACGATTCCATGATTTTGATAAAAATATACTATTGACATGCGATTTTAGTTTATTGGTTGAAATGTCAATCAAAATGTAATTTAATACGATTCCGTGATTTTGATATATAATTTAAAATCAATAATTAAATAACACATAATTTTTTGTTTGGATTTCTAAATCCACTATATAACCCATAAACCAATAAACCTGTACTACCGTTTCATAAGTGTGGAATTCGATTTTTCCTACTTGCATGTGGAATGATTGGATTATTGGGATCGTCCGTTGTAGTCTAGATGAAAGAAAAAAAAAAAAAAAGTAAGAAAATTTGTCTATCCCTTTCTATTATGGCTTTCGGTAGCTAGAAAAGGTAAATGGTGGGCTTACCGGACCAATCATTATTGTTGTTCGCAAGTCAGTTTTTGTATGGATATTACGACGAATTAATGGACTATTTTCAGTGTGGTTCTACACTCTTAAACAATATTTTTTCCAATGATAGGAGGGGTCAGTCTCGTCGTCGATATAAAAAACTGGCTAATTCATTTCTTATAGCTTCGACGAAACAGCCAGCTTCTTTCTTCTCTCCATTCCGGCTTGACAAAAGTAGGATACCTAATGAGTTAGAGGAAAAAGTATTATTATGTACAAAAGACTCAATATTGGTCTCTTGAGATGTTTATATTATTAGTCTTGATGTACACCAAACTCAATATTTCAGTTTCTAGCTTCAACGAAATTGCATATACTTTCTTCTCTTTTAGTTTGACCAAATCGTATTATTTAATTTGCTAGCTAAAGATAAGAAACATACCTAAAATATATAAATACACACATAGGGGGAGGCAAAGTACTGTCAGAAGTTTACGAATGATATAACCTCGTTCCTTTACATCATCTCTCTTCACTCTCTAAACCTTTTCATTTTCTGAAAAATGCAGGTTCGTCTTTTTGTTTTACATTTTTTATTTGATTTTTTAATAAAGGTTTCTGTTTTACATTTATTTAAAGAGCATAGTTTTTTTTCTCAATGATAATTCCACATGGAAAATTATTTCCATCGTAGGACGCCCTGCACAAATATGTATACAACCTTCATTATAATTCAATCAAGTTAGACAAATAAATTAAAAAATATTTATATGAAGCTATAATCTTTTTTTAACGTTAATGTGCAGCCCAACATTAACGTAGACTTCAAGTTTGAAGTTTTTGACGAAAGAATAAAGAAGAAAGCTGTGGAAGTTATAGCTCAATTTTCAGGTATATCAATGGCTATACTAAACCAAAATAACCTAATTCTATATAGATATAATTATTAACTTTGTTTAGGCTGAATTTTTCTAAGCTATTCATATGGTTGTTTTTCTTGTTCTTTTTGTTAGGAGTTGCTTCAACAGATTGGAAGGAAAACGGGAAACTTAAGGTGAAGGGAAAATTTGACAGTCATGTAATGACAACAAAATTCAAGAAGATATGTACACATGTTTCTATAGTCAAACTTATAACCGAACAAGAACCGGAGCAAAACGGCGTCACGGTTACAAGTCGTGAATCCAAGCCGGAGCAAAACCGTGCTATGGTTATGTATAAACCAAGGCCGGAGCAAAACCAAGCTTCAGTTACAAGTCGTGAATCCAAGCCGGAGCAAAACCGTGCTAGGGTTACAAGGTGGCCTGAACCCAGGCCGAACCATCGTTCCCCGGGAGTTTGAGGCGAAAAACTCGGACAATAGTATTGTCACGTGAATTGGACATATCTTTTGTCCAATTTGTTAGGTATCTATTGCAAGAAAAAACAATAAAAGTAGTGATCTGTTGGAGCTCTATGTATGAGCTACCGTGTTCTAGTGATATATCATGGCATCTTCTAGTTCCTTATTTGTATTAGCTACATGTTTGCGTTTCGTTTTTCTAAGTTCAGTTTATCATATAAGTCATCCAACTTGTGTTTATTTTGTTAATATTTTGAATAAAGAATCGGTTTTTAACATCCCAAAAATGCAGGTTTTCGCTTTTTTTTTTCAATTTTTAGAACAGTTTAGCAAATAAAAATTTCAATGGATTAATATTTGTGTATATATATTTAACAAAATTATTGCGTATACTCTGAACTGCTGAACGAACCTGCACATATACTTGTTATGTAGTAAATATGAAGTTTGTGGAGAACTTCAGTAAATATAAGATCGAATTTATTGTTACCTGAAAGCCAACAGGAGTAAGTTATCAGCAATAGTTTCATACGTGTGAGAAAAAAGGCAGTGGAGTGTTGCCTCCCAATTTGGATTGGGAGAAACTAAACAAAACATTATGCCTTAGTTTTTCTCTCTCGTTTTCTATATCCATGACCATGAGAAATCTGAGCAACACAAGCATTTGCGCAAACAGTTATACAAATCCACTTTATCAAAGATCGATTCATTAATTAACATCCTAATAAATCTTCTACATTCTATCCGATGTTGTTTTAATTTTGTTGGCAATCCTTTTGCAACTCCCTTAAATTTTCTCTTCAACTAATCCATTATACAAAACATCCATATGTTTTGATATTTTGTGACATTTAATTATGACAAATTAAATATTTCTTTCCTAGCTTCGAAGAAATTATAAGGTCCTTTCATACATCCTTTATGTCTTGAGTTTAATTGTTCTTATAATTTCGAGTTAACGACAAAAATGATATCACATATTTTATACTACTATAACACGGTATTAGTTGAAGACACTAAAGTAAGAGACACTTCTAACCATCTATCATTTAGAAAGACTTAAACCATTTTTATTCTACCATCTACTATATAGAAAGACTCCAATTGTTTATATTGGTCTTGATGTGAATATAGTAATGATTAGGTCGAGCCATCGGAACTACTCCAAATCTTTTTAACATCCCAAACATGCAGGTCCGTTTTAATTTTTCAATTTTCAGAATAGTTTTAGCAATCAAAATTTCAATGGTTTAATGTATGTGTATATATTTAACCAAGTTATTGCGTATACTATGAACTACTAATTTGCAGGAGGAGACAGTTGTATTCAAGTTGGATGTTTCTAATGAACGAATCAAACGGAAAGCTATGAAAGTTGTCTGGAAGATTTCAAGTATGCTCAACACAACTATATGGCTATAGTAAACCAAATAAAACATATTTAGTTTATATACAGAAATAAGAAACTGAATCGAAATAAAGTGATATAATAATATTTGATGTTGTTAGGAGTTACTTTGGTAGACATCAAGGAAAAAGGCAGACTAAAGGTGAGGGGAAATTTTGATAAGATGGAGATGGGGTTGAAATTAAAGAAGATAGATAAATCTGTTGACATAATCGACTCAATGGGAATAGGAGAGCAAAATTACAATAATATGCAGGTACATTATTTCAATATTCAGATTTGTATTGAGCAATTTAATTATTTAAATTTCAATGGTGTAATATTATCTACCGTAGGAATTCTGCATAAATAAACACACACACACACACACACACACATATTTATATACATACAGACGTTTTAAGCAATTTAAATTTCATTTTAGGATTAAAAAGTGGTAATGATAATCAATCCAAATTTTAATTATGTTTTAAAGATTTTTTCGTTTTATTTTATTAATAACAAATTAAAAGAAATATAGAATAATATATTTCGTTTTAATAATTTAATATGTTACAAAATAAATATTTTAGTTACAAAAATTGAGGGAAAAAGTATTTTGAGAATCTAGTTTTTTTTTTTAATAGGAAAAAAAATTGTAAAATACTCAATTAAGTTGAAAAACATTTTTATCATTTCTTAAATTAATATCTTTAATTATTTTTCTAATGGCATATCAGGTAATAAAATACAATTAAATTAAAATTTTACTTCTTAGAAATTTACCCTTTTATTATATAAAAAATATACAGTAGTTATATATAATAAATTTATTGATCATCTTTTATTATCATGAACTGCTAATTTGTAGGAGCTCATCTTTAAAGGTATTCTTGATGTACGGAAAGCTATTACAGTTGTCTGGAAACTTTCAGGTATATACAATATACATCAACACATATATTAAACAAAATAAATCAATAATGGCAAGATATTCAGTTTATATACGGAAATAAGAAATTCAATCTATTTCAGAATAAGCATTAATGTTAATTTGTTGTTGTAGGAGTTACTTCGGTTGAGCGAAAGGGATATGATCAAGTAGAGGTGAGGGGAGAATTTAATAATCTTGAAATGGTGAAGAAACTCAAGAAGATAGATAAATATGTTAACATACTCAATGTTGGAGAATATGTAGAACCGCCACCACATGCTGGTAACATGTTTACCGGTAGCTCAAACGGGCCAAAATCACCGGAAAGAAGCAATTCGATGCCGGTACCACAACCTCAAATCAAGAAGCAGGAGCATGAAGGAGGATTATTTGCATTCCTTGGTTTGAATAAGCAACAACCTCAAGTCAATCAGCCACCAAACAACAGAGGTAGGAATAAACAAGAACCTCAAAACAAGAAGCAAGAGCAAGGAGGATTTCTTGCAAACTTTGGTTTTAATAAGAAACAACCTCAATTCAACCAGCATGATCAAGGAGGAGGAATGTTTGGATTCCTTGGTTTGAATAAGCAAGAACCTCAGATCAAGCATCCGCAGCAGAAGAAGCGACGTATTGAGAAAGAAAGAGCGGAGAAGAAGAAACGTATGGACAGAGCAAAAGCGGAAAAGTTACGCGCTGACAGAGAAGAAGCAGAGAGGCGACGTATTAACCAAGAAAATGCGGATAAGCTACGCATCTCAACATCTAAAACAGGTCCAATACAGATTTCTCCTAGTTCATTATATTTCTTTTTAAAGAATTGAATTTTGAGATGGTGAAGGGCTTGAGTTCCATGGATGGACTACCATGTTTTATGATTCATTATTAGTTGTATTGTTTTTGCTAACCTTTAAGATGATTTGTCATTTGTGTTAAACCATATGATGCAGGAGGACAAAACACACTAACGCAAACACTAGGTTTGGGGGGCAAGTCATCATGGTTAACGCGCTCAAGCACTACAGCTAATCCTTATACCTCACAATCAACCGGAGCAAGTAGATCCACACTAGTACCAAGAAGTACAACGAATACCTCTGCCCCACGATCAGCCAGAGCAAGTGAATCCACGCAAAATCAAAGTTCTATACAAAGATCTAAAAGATATTATTAACAATATTATCATTAATATTGTGAATCCTAGATCTTAAACACAAGCACGGTACGTTGGCTGAAGAGGTCAATTTAAGATACGAAATTTTCGACAAAGAAAATGTGACTCGTCTGGATAAAGGTCCAGCATGATTGATTTTCTAGTTTATTATATTTATTTTGTAAGGAATCAATCTGAGATGGTGTGATCAGTTTGAGCTCCTGGGATTACCGTGTGTTGTGGACTAGAATTTCATATCTTCTTTCTAAAATAAAAAGTCTGTCCTTATTTTTGTTGTTCGTGTTTATTACATATTGGCATTTGTAAAACTTAATATTTGGTTTGAAATAAATAATATTCATTTATGTAGCACTTTCGGATTATGTAGCACTTGTTGCACAAAAGTTTTTTTGGGTGAATAAATTTTACATTCATACAAAAAAAAAATCATTTAGATATGAAACCTTATCTTCATATAATAAAACTACTTGAATTTGTTTTCTTTAAAGAAAAAATAAAATGAAATAGACTAAATAGCTTTGTAACTTTGTTATAACATCCAAAACGGAGCAGATTAGATAGCTAAGGTTTCAGAACTTTAAAGTAGATCAAATTCTGCACGCATAACGAAAAAAATCATAACCAGAATTTGGGGTTAGCAAACTCACATTTATATGCGAGTAATGCGACAATTCTAATATGTTATGTCCAAACCTTTCGATTGTGTTTCGATGTGATACTAATTAAGCTTAAACACTTTCGTATCTAGTAGTACGTGAAAGTCCAAAGAATGTTACATAGAGTTTTTACATTTTTGAAAGTTTGATAGAAAACGCGATTATCACTTTATCAGATTAAAATTTGACCACTTTAACCTTTTTGCGGTCGTTCGCAAAATGCATTTAATTATATCTCTTATACTGTACTATTTATGCGTTGATTAATCGCTTATATATAGATACATAGAAACAAATTGTTTGCATTCTATTTTTTCTATTGTTTCTATTGTTTCTGTTAACCTTAAGATTTGACATCCAAATTGTGTGTATTTGAATCGTTTTTTGATATAGATTGACTAAAGATTTGGCCTTATTGAAAATATTTTAAATATAAGCTGCCCCATGGTTATGACATTTGTTGGTGTCGGATCTCATCTCTCAGATTCATCAAGGTGATATGGCCTAAGACACAATGGCTAGGGCCTAGGGTCTCGTTTAACTATTTAACTACTATGATCGATTAGGAGGAAAAAACTTACATTAATTTTAATATTTTATTGAAACTAATTAACTAGAACTCTAAAAGAAACAGGAAAGCTTGTATCTTACGTGTATATATCCCAAAATGTGAAACTAAATCAACACAAGTTCAGCCCAAAAAAAAAAAAAAAGCAACACAAGTTATTCCGGGAAATTTTCACAAATACAATTTTACTTGCTAGATCGATTTAAAGAGCACCCTCATCTTCTATGATCTATCTTTTCTTTCTTGGCATACAAATAATTAACGTTTACCATATTAAATTATCTCATTTCCTACCTTCCATGAAATTGTGAGTTTCATTACTATATCCTTGTTGGCTTTTCACTATACTGCTCGACTGCTCGCATAATAAAAGACAAAAGATAAGGCATCTATATATTATATTACGGTGTTAGTTGATGCTACGAAAGTACCAAACAAAAGAGGCGAAGCGACATTCTAACTATCTATTATATAGAAACCCTCAAAACTGTTTCTATTCCTCTTAATTTAATCATACTAAATTATCCATTTCATTTTCTCGCTTTGGCAGCTTGACCTAGTGTTTTATGTTTATATATAATATATCCACCAGCTAAAGAGTACTATATATATGTAGGCAGGGAAATTAAACAAGGACTATGAGCAAGTAACGAGGTTGCAAATTCTTTCCTTATTATCATCTCTCTCCAATCTCCAAACTTTTCCGAAGATGCAGGTTCGTTTATATTTTTAACTTTTTATAAGTTTTTAAAATTAGTTAAATGTATGTTGCTATATAATTATGTTGATTTGATAAATTAAAACTTATAGCTTATATATAATGAATTGTATAAACCTCTTCAAATATATTTAAATATTTGTAGGACACAGTTGTATTCGACTGGGGAAGTACTGTTGACGCAAAAACGAAAGAGAAAGCTATGAAAGTTGTATGTGAGAAACAATGCTCTACATAACTCTCAGCTCATCACACCTCTGATCATTTTCAAAACAGTCGATCGTGAAGTTCGCAATACCATTACGGCTAGACGACATCGCAAGCGTTGGAGAAATCTAATGCTTCTTTGGATTCAGTGATCCCCAAATCATACCCAAAATCTATTGTAATCTAGTTTTTTATTCTTTTTTGGATTAGATTACAATTAACCGTAGGTTTCCTTTGTATACCTAAACCTTCATTTTATATGATATTAACATTCATATCAAAAAAAAAAAAGTTGTATGTGAGTTTCAAGGTACATCGACACAAATTAATGGTTATGTTAAATCAAATAAACCAATGATGGCAAGCGTCTGGTTTATATGTATACAGATATCATGAGTTTAATCTATGAAGGCTAAAATAAATAAGCTATAATGTGTGTTGTTGTTGTTGTTTTTAGGAGTTACCGTGATCGACGTGAAGGAGAAAGGTAAACTAAAAGTGACGGGACAATTTGATAAGTTTATAATGACAAAGAAACTGAAGAAGATATGTCCTTATGTTGACATAATCGCCGTTGGACCGGCTGGACAACCGGCGCAAAATCGCAATCCGGTTAACAAACCTGTACCAAAAGTGACTAGCGGGCGACCTACCATTCCTCTGAAAACAAATCCTGGCAAAAAAAAGGATGAGTGTATCATCTTGTGATATTTCATTTCAATGATTTTAAAACTTGTTTGTCTCCTTATTTTAATAATTATGTGGTGGTATTTTAATACTTTAATCGGCATCCTTTTGTGTGTGTGTGTGTTAATATAGTCATCCTAAATTATAGTATTGTGTATTTGTGTTAGTACACTTATATCGTTCTGTTGATTGAAAATTTCAAGTATCTCCTCGTCATCTTTAATTTCCCTTTTCAATAAACCGCAATCTACACGTTTAAATGCAACATTGTTTAATATTGTGCTATTGTTAATGTTCTTTTCGTTATTCTTTTTTTAATAGACTAAATAGCTGGGTAACTTTGTTATGACGTCCAAAACAGAGCAGGTTATTTTATTTTTTTGGTAAGGCACAGAGCAGGTTATATAGCCAAGGTTTCAGAACTTTACAAGTAAATCAAAATCTGTATAACGAAAAATTATATAACCAGAAGTCGGGGTTAGCAAACTCACATTGTTTACTTTTTTTAGCAAACTCACTTTTTTTTTGTTTTTAACGTCTTTATGTTCAAAGCTTTCGATTTGCCAAAAAAAATGTCCAAACCTTTCGATTTTGTTACTAAGCATAAACACTTTTGTATCTAGTACGTGAAATTTCAAAGTAAAGAATGTTACACAGAGTTTTTACATCTTTAAAAGTTTAACAGAAAACGCGATTATCAAAAGTTGATTAACGGAATTGACTGAACGAAATTTTTTGAGGTGGCTTAAGCTAGAGACAATTAAATTGGAATATATAAGTTGTTTTCTCACATCGATACTCGATACTCAAACAGTCAAACTCGTAATGCTAAGTTGGTTCTACTTTCTGTAGTCATAATACAACGATCTGGTATGAATTATATGTCTCAAAAGAATCCGACCAGGTCCGTTTCAAGGTAATTAACACCACGACAACGAAACCAGCTTGGTAATTTCTTGGAAACTAGGATATTGAAATTAAAACGTAATTCTTGGTTCAGAATTATTTCTACTCCCACACATGGAGACTTAATGCTATTAAGTCGCTGCAAATTTGTTGGTTTGTCCATCGTAGTTTATTCAACTTTAATCTCGCTTTCCTGGTCCGACTTTTGGTTTGACCTGAAAGTCTTGAACCTCCACCAAAAGAAATACATATATCTTTCTTTTATGTTTAAAAAACTAATAAATTCAGTTATGAAGATATTTTTCGCAAATTTAATTATTTTGTACATGGATATGTGCAATATTGTTAGAGACTTAGAGAGTGTTATTTTATTTCCAGAGCCATTGAATTTAAAAAAAAAAAAAAAAAACTTATTTGGATTCATTTTATTGGATGGACATTTATTCAACAGATAACATTATCGTTTGGCCAATATAACTACTCAGTTTAAAGGATGAAAAAAACCTATTATTTCAAAATAAAATTTAGTTAAAATTAAACTTTATACTAATTATTTTAGTATGTAATATGTGTGGAGGAAATTACACCAAATAAAAAACACTTAAGACATTTATAACTATACTCGACTTTTTACCAAAAAACAGAACTACAACCGAAAACTACAAAATAAACAACAACACAATATAAGTAGTTGCAACGTTATAATCAGTTTTTTAAGACACTTTTTTTAGAAAAACGTCGACAGACTTTTGTATTTCCAACGTTAAAAAGAAAATTAGTGCATTTAATTATCCTTGTCTTTTTTTTAGCAGTTACGTATATTTCCCGTTTCGTTGAATTTTTTTTTTGCATGTCATGCTACTTGCAACTGCTTATATAAAGGAGACACATTCAGCTCATTAGCAATCCACGACTTTCAATATTTTCCAATCACTAATAGAAGAAATAATGCAGGTTCGATTCTTATTCTTTTCGTAATATATTTTCTTAACTTGAAGTTGAAGCTTGCAATAATATATGTAAAAAAATTTCCCAATTTTTTTAATTGCATGAGCAATATATCAAATGTCATATCTAATTAGCTGTTAATCATATGTAATATTTTCTTGACAGGTAGCTGTATTGAAATTGGATTTTCATTGTGAAAGAGGCAAACAAAAAGCTATGGCAACTGTCTGTCGTCTCTCAGGTATACACGAACACTCATCATCAGTGTTAATCTATAGTTTTGATTTGTAATGAAGGAGTTTATTATTATTTAAGCCTCAAAAATTATCTTAGCCAATTAAGTCATAATAAAGTATATTTTGATTTGTAATGAAGGAGTTAGTTCGGTTGACGTGAAGGACAGTAAACTAACGGTGAAAGGAGAGATTGATGCCTATACGATTGTGAAGAAATTGAAGAAGATATGTCATACCGAGATTATCTCGGTTGGACCGGTTAAAGAACCAGAGAAGAAGGATGATAAGAAGCCTGATGATGATAAGAAGAAGCCACCAGAAGTGATTTATTATATGCCACCTTATTACCATAATAATTTCAACGGATGTTACGATGAAAATCCCAATGCTTGCGTCATCATTTGAAGAAAATATATTGGTCGGAATGTCGAATCAGTTTTGTTCGCAATTTAGGTCACATGACTCATCAGCTTCGTCGTAGTCTTTGGTTTTGTTCTGTTGTGATTGTTTAACTGGCCCAGTCCAGTCCATTGAATACTAAACATGACTGGACCAAGATTGCCATGCACTCCAAGGCCTGGTATGTTTTTTAAATCAATAAATCGCTTATATTATTGTTAAAAAATATTATGAACGATTAAGTCGGGAAAAAGATGGGGATAAATTATAGATTTTATTTCTTAGATTTTAATTTTGTTTTTGGTTTTGGATTTTGTAAAATAAAAAGTAAAATAAATAAATTAAAAAATATATCTAGTAGAAAAAGAGTTCAAAAATACATTGAAATGAGATTTTAAGATTTTGTTAAGAACTCTTACAATCTAAATTTAATTTTAAGGAAATCTATTTTTCTCAAAATTTTGAATGATTATAAAATAAAATTTTAGAAAACTGAAAAAAAAAACCCATTAAAAAAACTATCACCATTCAAGGTGTTAATTTTGAACTAGGACCACACATTATATGAACAAAACAATAAACATTAAAGTGTACATATCCAACTCAAATGATTGTGTTTCTAAAATAATTAAGTTAGATATAGAATAACTAAAAACGAACTAACCTTTTTTCTAATTGTAAAGTATAACACAATTAGTAATCTAAAATAGTAGTCAAAATTTATGTTTTATTTTGTTAAAAAAAAAAAAAACATATATATAAGTGGAAAAAATCCAACATCTTTAAAATTTATCAATGAACCGTTGTGAGTTCTATTTCGGTTTGATTTCGATTTCAGCTTCTAGTTTTGATGTGATTCAAACTTTTCCAAGTATACTGTACACATGTAGAAGAACTTGCTTGACAAGTTCCTCCTAATGGACCTACTAATCTCCTATGACCGAAGGAGTCAATAGAGTCAACAAAATCAACGTTGTCTAGCTCGTACACGCGGCATTCTGAATATTACTACACTTCCATTTACTTTCCTTACATTATTTATCCAACCAAATCTTTTTAAGATGCAACAAAATTAATAAACAATGACCACTTTAACCCTTTTGCGGTCGTTCGTAATGCTATTGAGATTGAATAATACAAAAACTTTTACTTGTGGGTCACCATGTATTAAATGCAATAAAATACTAATACTCGTAAATTCCTATGCAACTTCTATATAAACATAGATTCGTTGGA
>OVBW01000281.1:11207-23897 GCA_900406355.1 Erysimum pusillum | reverse complement strand
AAGAATTTTCCAAATAAAATTCACTGGTGATACGCTTGGGCAAAATATCCGAACCCGAAAATTCGAACCGAACCCAACCTAAAATATCCGAACCTGAACCGAACATTAAGAAATACCCAAACAGGTTTTCGTTGTCTATACCCGAAAACCCGAACCCGAACCCGAACCGAACCGATAACCAAATGGGTACCCGAACAACCTATGGTAATATTGCCGCCACCGCTGCCGCTGCCGCCTGCGGCGGTGAAACAAACAGGCCCTGTAGTATTTATTGGTATATGTGTAGATCATTCTACCTCGTGATTTTTTGGGTCTTATTCGAATATGTTATGGCTAGGCACCGTACCAATGGAACTTTTATTGACTTATTTAAAGGAGGAAGAGCCAATGCGTGGCTTGCTTTTACCAAAAAAAAAAAAAAAGATTAATGGCTTGTTACAGAGAAGTTAGGAGATACCCTTAAGACTAAGCTACAACCCAGTAATGGACTTCTCAAAAAGTAACATAAATTAATTTTTACAATAATCATTCAATAAATGGTTTTTAATTGATTCAATTTCTTATTTGCAATAGACTAAAAAAAAGTTTTATGTGGGTAAAAACAGGATAGAATGAGTCGATAAAGAAAACAATGTTTATTGAAATAATATGTTTTGTTTTAGAGTATGCTTGAAGGAGATAAATAGATAGGGTTGTCAACTGGCCAGTCCATGTTCAAATGGTCAGTTCATTTGGACAGTTCAAGTTTCTAGACAATTATGGTCGATGACCAAATAATACATGTCCAAATTTGACCATAACCAAATTGGACCATGACCAATTGGTCAGTCCATGAGGTCCAAAAATTATTAAGATATTAAATATTTTTGTGAGGAATATTTTTTAGTGATAAAACGTAATTGGTCAGTCTATGTCTTCATGCAAGGCCCTGCTTTTCTATCGCTTCAGTAGGCTTTGTTGGAACCTAACATGACTCATTTGAAAATCTTCTATTCATCATAATCAAGTATATGTGCAATAACCATTCTCATGGTAATTAATAAATATGTGCTTACATTTGTTTAGCATGATGTTAGTTTTATATATGCGGTATCTTAGTGTTTTCTTTTCAAATTGATTGATAATTGTTATTTATATATTGTTCGGGATAAGAAAAAAAAATGTATCTGTTTATATTATTCGAAAAGTCTTTAAAAAGACATTACAATGTGATTTATACTTACAAAAACATACATATTGATGAGAAAAATGTCAAAATCATCAACTATTGTTGACTTTGTCAAATTAGTCACGTTGTTAAGTCCCCTATCAGAAAAAAATAATGGTTCCGCCAAACTACTTAACGGCGGAACTAATTTGATTTAGTTAACAAAAGTTTGAGATTAAATTAAAANTCGAAAAGTCTTTAAAAAGACATTACAATGTGATTTATACTTACAAAAACATACATATTGATGAGAAAAATGTCAAAATCATCAACTATTGTTGACTTTGTCAAATTAGTCACGTTGTTAAGTCCCCTATCAGAAAAAAAATAATAGTTCCGCCAAACTACTTAACGGCGGAACTAATTTGATTTAGTTAACAAAAGTTTGAGATTAAATTAAAGAATCAAAAAAAATTCGGACAATGTATACATATGTATTTTTATAGAAAAATATTAGAAAATATGTCAAAAGAAATTCTGAACTTTAAAAAGTGATTAAAAATCCACAAACTCTCAACTTGTTAAAAAATTCCCAACTTTTGTTAACTTTTCAATGTAATCACAAACTTTTATTAACTAGACCAAATTAGTCCCATCGTTAAGTGATTTAATGGAACGGTTAATTTTTTCGTTAAGCGAATTAACAACATGACTAATTTGACAAATCCAACAAAAGTTTGTGATTAAATTAAAAAGTCAACAAAAGTTGATTCTGTTTTTTCCATCAAACGCAAAGTTAATGTTTTTTCAACGAAATCGGTAAGTTGAACCTTTTTTGACATTTTCTCCTTCTACAATTATTTCAATTATATCGAATGAGCGTTTTCTTTATCATTCATTTTCACTTCAAAATTTAAAAATAATCAATAATATAAATTTGGCAATTTTTGGAAAATGTTATTTTTGCTGTGTCACTTTTCAAAAATATGCCATTAAGTTGTACATCTTTCAAAATACCCCCGATAACATTTTTGTTGGGGATAACTCATTAAAAATAAATCAAAAATAAAAAATATTAAATTTTTATTGAAATTGTGTTACAACCAATTGTCAAATGAGATATCCATGACAAATATTTTCTCTCCTTATATCATTTACACTTGGTGAAGTTATGCCAAAACAAATATTCTTTCTTGTTGAGTACCATTCATGAGGAAATGTTATCCCTCTAGCTATACCAAAACAAATCTCCTTCCTTGTTGACCAGTCTATTATCATTCTCAAGCTCTCATTCTTGACTACAAAATAAATAGATATACATGCTTCTTAGTCTTTAGGAAAAAAAAAAAGATGAAGACATAGTGCATGAGAGGGACAATATATTTGTTCTTCAAATACTCTAACCAATATTAGTTGCTTCTTCTCCACACAACATCCATATAGTTTCACAAGATTTGGATGTTGTAGAGATGAGATCATCCCTAATTCATTTACAAACTCTTGGCTTCTTTGATTGAAAAACCAGTCTAGTTATATCTTATATCGTTTAGAGATTTACCATCAAAATATTGAGAAATTAATCCGTTTCTTCAAAAATCAAGGGAAATTTGGTTTTTTAGTCCACATTGAAACACAATTTGTCTCATTACACTATTCTTAGATTTAGTCTAATCTGCCATTTTTCAAAAAAAACGAAATTGAAAATAATTTTTTTTTTTTNGGGAAATTTGGTTTTTTAGTCCACATTGAAACACAATTTGTCTCATTACACTTTTCTTAGATTTAGTCTAATCTGCCATTTTTCAAAAAAAACGAAATTGAAAATAATTTTTTTTTAAANTTTTTTTAAATCTGAAAAATTATGGAAATCATAGTTTAGGAAACAAACAGTCATACTTCAAATCCTTCTTGGATGGAGTGGTGAAGCATCTTCATCTTCCAAAACATAGTGACTTGGTCAAATTTAAACATTGGTATCACCTTGCCTTCACTTCCCTTTCTGAGATTTTTCCAGATCCTAGCGATCACTATGTGCCTCCTGAAGATGAGATTGAGATAGGCTGCCCTTTCCAATTCATCACTAAGGATGTACACCTTGGCGAAATTGTGTTGAAGGAAGAAGAGTTAAAGAAAGAGGCGGAGGCTGAAGGAAGCGCCTTAGAACGAGAAGAAGAAGCGAGGAAAGAGTTTTAGTTTTAATTTTAATTTAGTTGNTTTTCCAGATCCTAGCGATCACTATGTGCCTCCTGAAGATGAGATTGAGATAGGCTGCCCTTTCCAATTCATCACTAAGGATGTACACCTTGGCGAAATTGTGTTGAAGGAAGAGGAGTTGAAGAAAGAGGCGGAGGCTGAAGGAAGCGCCTTAGAACGAGAAGAAGAATTAGTTTTAATTTTAATTTAGTTAGGAGATTAAAATCAAGCAAAGATTCTTTTGTAATTGCTTGATTTGAACCAAATTAATTAATTGCTCCTGATTTTGTGTAGAAGAATTGATTATGTATTATCTCACCGAGATATTTCTGGAAACTGTTATTGTTAAATTTTTATCTACTAATTAATCGTTTATCTGCTTTAGCTATTAAGCATATGATTGAGGTTGATTTTACTTGGAGAGTGAAGATGAATATTCTGAATAGAATTTTATTTCGAGTCTCAATTTCATAATTCGAATCTCGAATTTCGGATTTTTTTCTTAAAATATGTGTTTGTTACGAATACAAATGTACAATCTCTTCTACAAGACAGTTTGAGCTTCTTCTTCTTCTTCTTCTTCTCTTGTTTGATTTTCTTTAGTTGTTGAAAAAATCTCCAACTTTTGTTAACTTTTCAATTTAATCATAAACTTTTGGTAACTAAATCAAATTAATCCTGTCGTTAAGTGACTTAAGGGAACGGTTAATTTTTCGGTCATGCGAATTAACTACGTGACTAATTTAGTAAAGTCAACAAAAGTTGATGTTTTGTTTTTCATCAAACACAAAGTTGATGTTTTTTTAAACAAAATCGGTGAGTTGAAACTTTTTTGACATTTTCTCCTTCTACAATTATACTAATTATACCGAATGTGCGTTTTCTTTATCATTCATTTTCACTTTGACAACTTTGAAAATAATCAATAATACCGATTGTCAAATGAGATATCCATGAGAAATCTTTTCTCTCCTTATACCATTAACACTTGGTGAAGTTATGTCAAAGCAAATGTCCTTCCTTGTTGACCATTCATGAGGAAATGTTAGGCCTCTAGCTATGTCAAAGTAAATCTCCTTCCTTGTTGACCAGTCTAATATCATTCTCAAGCTCTCATACTTGCCTGCAAAATAAACAGATATACGTACATGCTTCTTAGTCTTTAACCAAAAAAAAAAAAAAAAAAATGAAGATATGAACCACATAATGCATGAGATAGACAATTTGTTCTCCAAATACTCAGACCAATATTAGTTGCTTCTTCTCCACTCAACATCCATATAGTTTCACAAGATTTGGATGTTGTAGAGATGAGATAATCCCTAATTCATTTACAAACTCTTGGCTTTTTCTATTGGAAAACCGGTCTAGTTATACATTACACCGTTTAGAAATTTACCATTAAAATGTTGGGAAATTGATCTGTTTCTTCAAAAATCAATTCGACGCATTAATATTCTANTCACAAGATTTGGATGTTGTAGAGATGAGATAATCCCTAATTCATTTACAAAGTCTTGGCTTTTTTGATTGGAAAACCGGTCTAGTTATACATTACACCGTTTAGAGATTTACCATTAAAATGTTGAGAAATTGATCTGTTTCTTCAAAAATCAATTCGACGCAATAATATTCTACAGAAATCAACACGCTCTACAAAAAAAAAAATAATAATAATAAAAAAATAATCGAATTCTACCCAATATCAAAAAAAATTAACTGATTTCAACATACAAAAATTCACGTAGTTATACCTAATCTCGAAAGATAAAATATACTTTTCAAAATAAAATAAAAAATGCAAAAAAAAAATACTTATTTATTAGTAATTTATTTATGGGACAAGTGGCGATTAAGGACGTTTAAATTGGTCTTTGTCCATCTATACCTTTAAATGTAATACTTAGTCATATAGTATTAATAATAATCAAAACCCCTTTATGCCCTCAATTTTAAAATCAATATATAATTTCTAAAATTTTGTATATATCCTTTCCTTTTAAGAATTCATAAAATCTAAAACATATATTCTCTTAGATATATCTTAAAAGACAAATTTTTTTGTTTCCTAATATTTTTTTCATTCATCGATCTATATATATATTTTTTTAAAAGAAAACATTGTTTCATCTTTTGTTCTTATTACTTTTATTTTTCCTGCAATCCTACATCCTTTAATTAATTGTTTCTCCTATTAGTGTTGATGTTTTTCTCAATTTTTGTGTCTAAGAAGAAAAAAAAAAAAAAAAAGGAGAAAGAACGTTAATGGCCAAAAAAATCGATGAACTTATGTTAAAATTGATTTTAATTAGGTTCTAAATTTATTAGAATACACATTCTAAACATTTTACAACGTAATCTAAACAATAAATGTGAAATCTTAACAATATATTCAATTTTCCTTTTTTATATGAAATTTCAGATTTAACAGAATATATGTTCTGAATTTTGGTAGAATATATATTCTACTTTTCGTAGATCAATGAAAACATAGTAGAATACATATTCTAAATCTCGTAGAATATAGAATACGTATTCTAAATTCCGTATAACATAGGATAAACCGTAGAATTCATTTTCTAAATTTTTTAGAACAACAGTAATGTGTAGAATACATGTTCTACTTTTTTTAGAAATGTTGACATCCTCAATTCTAAAATTTTTAGAACAGAAATCAATTCTAAAATTCGTAGAACATGTACAAAAGGTAGAATGTATGATCTAAAAAATTTAGAACATACAAAAAGTGTAGAATATATATTCTACACTTTTTAGAACAAATTTTATCTTCAAAAAAATACATTATGTTGTAATTATTTACAAAAACTTTCTTCTTCAAACCTTCTTATTTATTGTTTTTCTATGTATTTTTCATATTTTTATTACAAAATGTTATTTTGTTTGATAGTAAGTGTATATTAGTCATAAGTGATAATTTATAATACATGGACAAAGTTTTTAGTAGACCTCCTTTATTATCAAATTTCTCATTTATTTATTAAAAAAAAAAAAATCTCAAATATTCTTGTTTTTGGGATTTGTTACTTACAAGAGAGAGCTCCTGAGAATATTTGACTCATCATCATGCCTTGTCGATTGCTTCCAATTCAAAGATCTCCAGTGTACCATCAATTTCGTTTCTTCTCTTTAACCAATTCTCCTTCTCCATCATCTTCCTTCCGCTTTTCTCCTATTCCAATTACATGCCGCAACATGTCTCTCTCCTCAGAATCCACCGTTCCTACAGTTTCAACGATCACCATATCTTACTCAGAGCTCAAGGTAAAAAAGAATCTGTCTTTTGACTTTTGAGATCAATCATTTGACTTCTCTTTTTGTCTTCTAAACTTTTGAGTGTTTTATTAGGACATCAACATAGATTTGTCTGAAAGGATTGAACAAGGATTTGGACCTAATGGACTTGGAATACTCTCAGTTAAAGATGTATGTAATCACTCTTCTTATAACCATATATTTGTTGGGTTTGTTCTTAATTTGTTATATCTTGTATAAAGTTCATAACTTTATATTATATTGTTCCTTTTTGTTATCTCAATTGTGTTGGTTTAGGAGTAAAGGTTTCAAATTTGAGCTTAAAGTTTTGATTTTTATAGGTTCCAGGGTATTCTGATTTACGATTGAATCTACTTCAGCTTGCACCGAGGTAAATGGTTTTAGTATAGCTTGATTAGTTTGGTTGGAGATTTTATGTAGTTTTCAAGAGTTTGTTTGATTTCTCTGTAAAGGTTAGCTGGTCTTCCTGAAGAGGTGAAGAGGGAGCTTGAAGATGCTCATAGTAGGTGATGATACGAATCTTTTGTTCTATGTAGTTAGTTACTTGTGATCTAATGTTTATGTTTTTTTTAATTGTTCCTCTTTTGGTTTGTTTCTTCTTAGGTATAATTTTGGTTGGAGTCATGGCAAGGAGAAACTTGAATCAGGGAAGCTTGGTGAGGTTTATAGACATTGCTGCAATGTTGCTTCAGAACCGAGAGAGATTTTCTCAGTCTATGTCTCTTAGTCTTTCTTAACAAACAAACTAGATTTCATAGTTAAATAAAGTTTTCATTTAGCATCCTGTTTGGCTCTGTTACGTATTACTAGATAACTGTTGGAACTTATTTAACTATACTATGGATCTGGTCCTTGTATTCAAGAAGTTTAACTGTATTTCTATGTGACAAATTTATCATATCTCTGGCTTGCTTTGATGAAAGAATTAAGTTTAAGTATTGTTTGTGTAGATATGTTGAAGGGTTCTTACTATGCTAATCCTCTACAAGATGTACCCACAAGTAACTCACTTGAAATCCAGCGGTAAATAACACCAATACCCATCGTTTATCTTTACAAAATACTTGGCTTATGCGGTGTTCTTGAAATGTGTTGCAATATTTGAACTGCCTGACTGAACTCTTATGTTTCTCAGATATTGTATTGCAAGTTACTTTGTATTCAGTGTTATGTTTACATGAACTTTCTGCTCTGGTCTTGATTGAATTACTTCTCTTCTATAAATTTGTTATTTCATCTTCGTAATTTTTCCTCTTACATTCATTATGTAGGTATCCATGGTATTGTGGTTCAAACATATGGCCAAGGAATTCATTGCCGGAACTCGAAGGAGGTAACTAGGTGATACTTGCTTTTTACTTTTGCATGTCGTTAGTTTTCTCTATCGAAAAATATTATTGGTCTCACTTTTGAGAATGAATTGCTATTTCTATTATGTATCAAAAATCACACTTATTTGTGCCATGGAGTTTGACAATTCCGTGTAGCTGCTTGTGTTTGCAACTTTAGATTGTTTTCATTGACACTCTCTTCTTTTCATTTTTTTGTAAAGTTAATTACTTTCCATCTGAATAACTGAGTGTTACTTTCATACATGACAGCTTTCAAAGCTCTTGGGAAACTGATGTTCGAAGTTGGGCTGATGGTAGCTTACCACTGCGATCAATATGGTAAGTAATGTCGATGTGCTAATGAATCTATCTTGAAACATCCTGCATTACATGTCCATAAGAAATTAAAGCTCTGCTTGCAAAGATAGTTTTACAGTCGAGTAGCTCTCTTATGAAGTGTCTAAAAAGAACAAATTGTCACTGAGTGGCTGTGTCTGTAGAGTAGCCTAATTCATTTCTTACTCTTATAATGAAGGCTAGTTGGTTTTTTTAGTAATGGTGGGTGGATATATTTTCTGGAACCAGTTTCTTTGTTGGATGCTGCTGTGATCTGCGCGTTGTGCATTTTACCGATGAAGTGTATCAACATGAATCTTGTTTTTACTGTTTCACTTTTTATTATCTTTCGTTGTACACGACAGTTTTCATGGTGCTAGAAATTTTTCTCTGTTTACGTCATTGTCTATTTGCTGAAGGCCTTTACAATCCATGATTTGCAGTGTCAAAAGGTATAAAACAACATGAAACGCAAAATCTTGAAAAGATACTACTTGGCTCTCGGTGTCACAAAGGACGTCTGCTTTATTACTTTCCTGCACAAGATAGGTAAAAAATTAGATGCCGGCCCTTCACAAGCTTCAACTCTGCTGATTTGCTTTTGTAGTTCAGTCCCTAGTGGTTAATACTTGTTAAACACATGTTATATATGTCTCTTTAAAAAAGTAGAACTTTCATTTGGGCGATAAAGGTACTTCATTGTCTGATATATTGACATATTATCTTCCATTCAGCACTACGCATGACAACGATTCCATCTCATCTTGGTGTGGATGGCATACAGACCATGGTTCACTCACAGGTGTCTGATTTTCTTCTCTCTTGCTTTCCCGAGTTATGTTTAGTTTGTTCCTTTTTTAAGATGGCTAGATATAAAACATTTGTCTTCGTCTTTGAATTAGATGATTTGCAGATATATTTAGCATTGTGATGTGCTATTTAACTGTATCCTTCTACAAATATCCACAGGTCTTACTCGTGCAATATTTTCTAGAGATTCAGTGGAAGTACCTTGCCCAGATCCTGCTTCTGGCTTATACATACAAACACGGTCAGGTCAGATCGTTAAGGTAAAGTATACTGGTCCTTTCCTGTTGACTGTGCATAGTTCAATGGAGCCTATTCGATATCTTTGCATTTGACTAGGTTGTGTATGGGGAAGATGAAATAGCATACCAGATAGGCGAGACAACAGCAATTCTGTCACAAGGTTATCTTTGTGCTACACCTCATTGTGTTCGGGTAATACTCTTCGTACCTTTTGCGAATATGTCTCCTCGGTGCAATAAAATTTGTTTGTCACGGTTACCTTCAATTTTTTTTTGTGTTCAGGCGCCACAAGGAGAGGAGGCTCGTGGTCTAGAGCGATCGACATTCGCATTGTTCATGCAGCCTGACTGGTATTATTCTAAACTAAGATAACTTTTGGTTGATTTAAACATTGGAAGATTTTGTAAAAATTTGTGTGTTATTGTACAAAAGTTAATAACAATATGTGTTTGTGGTGTTTTTAGGGATCAGAAGCTAACATTCCCAAAAGAAGTTACAATCCATGAAGAAGTATCACTCTCTGATTGTGTCTTGACGTTTGGAGAATATACAGAGAAACTCCTCAACATATACTACGATACAAAACCATAGGACACTTTTAAGTCACTGTGTACATGACAATTCTATTGGTGTTAAGATTAGAAACACACAAAATCTCACCAAATTATTTCGTTAGTTCGTTAGATTTGTGAAAGATTTGGATAGGTTGTAGTAGGTATGGGCATAAAAACCGAAACTGAATAACTGAATTTAACCGAACAGAACCAAAAAAAATGGATTTCGGTTTGGTTCCCGATACTACTAAATATCTGTATGGATCTCAGTCATACTATGCATTGGATATCGAATAAAATCCAAACTAAACCGATATCTAATAGACACCGAATGGAACTGAAAATGTTTTGTTCAATTCTCTACAAGCCTACAAATAATCCTAATAAATTTTGGCATAACCTTTAATCTAACATATTTTTGGCCTAATACATTTTTGTCAATTTTGGATATTTATGTCCAATAAATTTTGGTTCAATACATTTTTGTCAAATTTTTTCGGATCTTTGGGTATTTTGGTTATCTTTTGAGTAATTTAGGTAAAATAATCAGAACCAAACCGAATTCGGTTATTGTCGGTTTTATTTTAAGGATCTGAATTGAACTAAACCGAACCGAACCGAAAAAATGTTAGTTCCCTTATGGATCCAAAAGAGCGGAACTGAAAAACTGAACCGAATGGAATGGAAGAATCAAATGCTCAGACCTTGGTTTTAGTTTGAAGTTTGGACCATATAGAAAATAACAAAAAAACAAGAATTGGTTTGGATTTCATGTATGGTACCATGAACTTGTTTGGTTCGATGTTATGGGAGAACATACAATCTCTATAATGAATTTAGGGGAAAAAACAAAGAATACATGGACCATAAGTCAAGCCAATATATAATTTCTGTCTCATATTGTGAAAGTGATTCAGAGTTATCTATACCAAAACTTTTGTGAACAAATTATACTATTTTGTATTCTTGCATAATAGCAAGTATATAATTTTTTATACTATTTTGTTTATTCTCTAGTTTACCAAATCATTAACCATTTTAAAAAAATATTTTTTGATTAAATGTTAAATGAATCATATCAATTACGAACCAAAAACCATTAGACCACATAACAATATTATATAATTCAATTCTAATCTTTTACAATACTCATTAATTAAATTTATTTCATATAAATCAGAGTTTACAATATTTTTTTAAAGTTGAGTTTTCTACAAAAAAAAACTTTCCAAATCGCCATTTTTATAACTTTACCCTCCACTTCTATATTTTGTAAATCTAAAATATAACCAGTTAACAATAGTCTAGGTTTGTGATAATATCATGGTTGTCGACCAAAANAAAAAAAAAAAAAAAAAAAAAAAAAAAAAAAAATAATCATGGTTACGTCACCACGATCATTCAAATCTAACATAAAACATGTTCGAAAGAAAAAAAAGATCTAAAATATAACCGAACCAATCGAAATCGATCGGCTCATTGCTTATGCGAATTTTGGTGTAGGAATCCGGTTTGGCTGGTCAATCTAGATCTATGCTGGTCCATATGTAGTCAACTAGAGACGTCGCTCTCGAGTCCTCGTGGACGAATGGATAAGGTAGAGACCGACCCAAGGACAGACCAATGGGTAATACATTCAGACAATAACTAGGAGACGTGGCTTTCTCTGTCCTTTTAAGAGGCCCACTATAAATACTAGCTAGTAGCAAATATCTACACGGCTACACGCTTTTAACTCTTCCAGTGTCCTTTCGCAGTTCCTAGTAGTGTTAAATTTTGTCAGCATCTAGTTCTATTCTATCACTTAGCATATAAGAAAATCATAACTATAATTAGGCCTGGAGTTTCGAGTATTTATGTGGGATTCGGGTCGGGATTTTTAGATTCGGGTATAGAGATTAATAAACCGTTCAGGTATTCTAAAATTTTGGATTGGGTTCGTCTTGATACTTTTTGGGTTCAAATTTGGTATAGATATCTCCTAGTGTTCGGATCGAATATTTTGGATCGGTTTTGATTCAGACATTCGGTTTCGGGTATTTTGCTCAAACCTAACTATAATCTAATGCATGGCTCTAATGGAGAAAAAGTACGAGAGTGATATTGATGGATCAAAATTCAATAGGAAAAGATAAACTTTTATACGTATACTTTGGTCAAATGTCTGTGTCAAATTTAATGGTTGAAGAGTTCAAATCTTTATAAAAGAAGTATATATAACGACTTGATTCTAATTCTAGAACCTTTTATACATAGAAGATTGGATCTACTCTTTTTTTTTTTTGTCAATCTGAAGATTGGATCTACTCTATTTGCGTCAACTCGTTCTCATCTTTTTAACATATGAAGTAGAAAATTTTACTTATTCGTCAAATTATATACTCGTATTTCTTTTGAACCCTTTAACAAAAAATGTATTTCTTTTGTTAAGATAATTAAAGTGTTCTTTTATATTTTTTTTTTAAAAATTGATGTTTCCAATTTCTATAAAACTGATATTATGTGTTCTAATTTACTCAAATCATTTAAAAGCAACAAAATACAAATTTCAATCATATTAAAATTTTTTTAACTAGTTACAAAATAATAGATTATGTTCCGACAAAAAAATAATAATAATAGATTATATCATTTAAAAGAAAAACTATAATAGATTTTCCATTATAAAATTAATAAATAGTAATATTAAACAACGCTTTTTATAAATCAAAGATAAACTATATATATATGAGATATATAAAATAATTTTTTGTATTAGACGTACGGGCATCGGATCGGTTCAGAT
>OVBW01000281.1:0-11186 GCA_900406355.1 Erysimum pusillum | reverse complement strand
CCACTAGATTTTGGTTCTTTCGGTTTTAGAATTTAAAATCTATTTAGGTATTAGAATAAAAAAACCAATTTGGATATTTGTTTTTTTTCTAAAAGGACAATAGAAAAACGTGTTAGATATTTTATGTAAAAAGAGAAAGAAAAAGATGAATTTCGTGGAAAGAAGCAAACGAATCTAGAATAAGAAACAACAAAAGCGTAAGTAGGACCACGTAACAGCCGCGTCCGACTTCACACGTTCTTCTCTACTATTTATTATAAATACTCTCACATCACTCATCTTCAATTCTAATTCCTTCTTTTTCTCACATCTTACTCCAAAACTCCAAAACAAAATCTATTTTGCTCTCTCGTGAAACACACTTGTTCCTTTATATGTCCAATCCTTCTCCTTCGACTAAACCGAACCGGAAAACCAGCTTCGGAAATCGGTGTGTATTGATGGCTAAGCAACAACGAACTCGGCTCTATATCCTTCGACGATGTGTCTCCATGCTCCTTTGTTGGCATGACCACTCTATTCATGATTAGACGACAATCTTGGTCGGAATCATGAACCGGACTGACCAAGAAGTAGAAATCAGAAGAATGTGTTAATGGTTTTAGTTTGAGATCTCTTTGAGTTTTAGTTAAACTAGAACTCCTCGAAGAATCTTTTGTAATTGAGGAGATTCTAAGGTTTGGGCCTTTGGGCTTTTGTACATACTGTGAATAACATATGAACTCTTTTTAACTCTATGCCCATTTTTATAAGAAGTCATCATGCTAGTGATGTTTTTTTATTAGTACTCCAAAATTTGGTATCAACTTAAGCAAAAACACTTTGGGGAGGTTCTCCCATGAATATCTCACAATATTCCATAAAAAAACACTCCATGATACATTTGTTTTTATGGATTGGTTCAAATTTTTATTTTCAATTAAATTTAATTATTTAATTTTATTGTATTAAAATATTATATTTAAAATAAATAAAAAATTAAATAAATAAAAACTCAATAGAGTTCTAGCTAATGGATGGAAATGGATAGAGATGCTCTTAGCATCTTTATGAAAGATGAAGTAGTATTAGGATCATTGGACCACAAACGAAGCAAGACTAGAGTCCAAGCTTTTAGGGATACGAGATTTCGTCTCGAGTTTTTTTTAATGTTATATTTTATCAGCATGAAAAATAATAACGTATTGTTTGGGATAGCTAGTTCTGAATCTATATATAACCTAATTTCTAAGAGACATTACAGTTGTTTTTGTTATAGAGTAAGTTTAAAATGCTATGAAAGAAATAGTTGTGGAGTGAAAAGAATGTATATAAGACATTTGTGACAATTATTTTTTACAAAAAAGAGACCGTTACTCCTTGTGAACTAGTTTCTTGATTTCATCTTCTTTGCGACCTTTTGCTTGAGTCATGTGCAAATACATCCAATTTCTTCCTTGTGAGGAGAAGGCCTTTGAGGTTGGATAGAAAGCTTAGCAATAATTTTTAAAACGTGCTAAGTTGTTTGTTTAAAAAGTAGTGATATGAAGGGAATGTGAATATTTAGATTCTTATGCAATTTTCAATAAGGTTTAGATGTCTTCACATTCTTTTGTTTTTTCATGATAGCGACTTGATTTAAAGTAACAGGACACATTTATGAATTTTTTTCCATTAAATAGTTTAATTTTTTAATGTGAGAAAAGCGTAACTATTTCTATTTTACATGTACATAATTAATTTAAAACATGTGATCAACAAATTTACTAGATTCTTTGAATGATAGAAAAACTCTAATTACAATTGCCTGTAAGATTAGTGTTGTACTTATGAAAGGCATTTGGATTTCATAATCAAGTATCGTGAAATATAGTCGCACACTCACCTAGTACTGATGAGCCGATCGACGACAATCCAACGAATTCTTCGAAACATGTATTCATTGATTTTAAGAAAGTATTGTTAATATCGCACGTCAATTTAATTTTGCAAATTGGAATACACATATATAGAGTAAAATGTCATCAAGTTACACATAATTCTAGTTAACTATGTGATCGATAAAATGTATTTATATCAAATGTGTCAATTGACTACACGGGGTTTTGGATTATTTCCCAAAACATTTTATACTAATTGCCAATTAGAGTTTGAGTTGGGCTTGATTTATGTGAGACAGTCTTCCCTCTAAGACTTGGATTGATATCTCTCAACAAAGCATCAGATTCTAAATTCTAAAGAATGAAGATTGTTCATATACGTATCATGAATGTGTTAGGCACGAATTAATATGTCCCTGGTTTGATACAGTCTCTAAAGCGAAAGTCATATAAGCATAATTAGAAACATCGAGGTAGAACATGATTGATTTGGATATTGATGGATCTACCATTGCCATATATTTTTCTCTTATCCATTAAAATAGTTAAAATAAACAATGATATTAATTGGATGCTTTTCAAATGATAAAACTTATACTAAAAAAAAAAAAAAATCCAAACTACTATTCTTTTTCAATTATATAATATCAAGTGATAAAAATATCACAATATCTCAAAATAGAGATAAAGCCTATCACCAATTCACCATGCCAAGTTTTCTTTAATAGATATTAGTTTCAAACTATCTTCTATTACGAGATAGAACATGCGTTAGGATTTTCATCACTAAACATCATATATTTGTCCATCTCTTTCTCATCATCACCATTTGGATTAATGCAAATATCTCTATTCACTTCAATTTTTCCATCATGCTTTATAAATGTTTTGGCTTCTTGATCATCTTCTTTTAAAGGTTCTTTGCCTTTTTTTTTCTTCTCCGTATTTATCCTTTTACGCATCTTTTTCTTAAGTTTTTTTCAATAATTTCTCCTTATCAAACTCGCCAGTGATTACAACTTTTTCGTTTTCTATATCTACCATACATGTTTTGACCCCTATTCATAAAGAAATGATTAAATAGCACATTTATTCAAATTATATAGTGTAACTAAAACTATTTATTATATACCTTCGAATTTAGAAATAACTTTTCCGATCCGATGTCTTCCTCATACTTCTCACATAGAAATGCCATATGGATTTCGACTTCTTTTGTACTAGAAAAAATTAAATGAAAAGTCAAAACACATACACAATAAGAAAGTATACTTTAACAAAAAAAAAAACCTAAATGAAAATTGTTAACTAGTAAGAAGTGATCCACCTTGTTTCAGGTTTATCAATTTTTTCTTCTACTTTAGGATTCAAGTCATTTTTTTGGACTATATCATCTTCTTCATTCTTCTCTGTAATTGTCTCATGCATGTTCATCATTTTCTACATCATGTTCGTCATCTTCTTTCTTAACTACATCATGTTCATTATCTTCTTTCTGAATCATATCAGTTTTCTCATTCACCATCAAGATTTCTGCCTTTTTACCGGTTTTTTTCTTGAGATTTTTCAATAATTTTTGCAAATTAAATTGACCAGTTACCATAACTTTTTGATCCCATATCTGTTCTACATGCTTCAACTCCTAACAATTACATGTCATTTAAAATAATTATTACTATCATCAATAATATATATGATTGGTCCAAACATTAGACATTTCCAAACTATGTAACCATTTTTCATTATGTATGTCATTTTGTCCACAACTCCATCAAAACATAATTTTTTATATANTATAATTTTTTAAAAAAAAAAAAAAGGTAAAAAAAAAAAAAAAAAAAAAAAAAAACTAAATTCAGCAAAACCTGATTTTTAACTATAGTTTAGAAGTTAAGATATTGAAACCATAGAGATAATTTTAAGTTACCAAAAAAAAATACTAAGAACTCGAAACTAATAATTCAAAGCAGAAATTCTACTTGATAGTTTGTACCATTAATGAGATCTATATAGTGTATCATAAATATGAACTATAATTTGCTTGCCTTCGAATTTAGAAATAGCTTTTTTGACATCTTTTGCGCAATTTTCACAATGCATCCAAATCTTCAACTCGACTTCAATTGAACTGCATCATATATATAACAAGATATAAGTTTTATTTACTTTACATAGATATAAAGACAGTTTATTGAGTCACTTTACTTTTTAGGAATATTTAGTCGTGACGGCTTTGACCAGCAACCCATTGCAATCTAATTCAGTGAAATAAGAGTCTTTGACCGTTGTTTAAGAATCTTCTCAACATAAAATCTTTTAAAAAACCTAACACTTTGATTAGAAAACAAAAGAAGAATATTTCAGAAAATAATAATAGTTTGTTAATCAAATTACAAATATATGAGACTTATATAGACAATAATCCCTTTAAAAAAAACTTGGAACAAAACATTTCTTATTACATATGTCAAGAGAAAGTGATTCTTTTTTTTCATTTCTTATTTTTGTATCTAAAACTTTAATCATAATTTAGAGAAATAATCATCTAAGTTACTTTCTTATTAATAGATTTCAAGTTTAAAAACATTAAAATCTCAAATTTTCCCATTTCATTATTATTTTCTAAAAGTATCTCTTATTATAGTTAAATGTATTTAATTTCTAATCGTATTCTTAAGTTAAAAATTATGATATTTGTCTCTTGTTTTATTTACTTTCATATCATTAAAGACATGTACAATTGGTGAAAAAATATTCAACATGTCTAAATATAAGATTATATAGGATTTCGAGAAATTTTAAAATATTTTTGTTGAAAAAAAGATATTTTGACAAGATTACGAATTAATTATTCTTTTTCAAAAACAACAACATTGATACGCATTTTTTCATTCATCTTATATAAGACAATGAGGAATGGAAAGAAACATAACATATATTTTTTTGGTCGGAAGAAACTTAACATATTATTTTTTTGGTCCGGAGAAACATAACATATTACATATGATAACTAGTTTACTCAAAATCTATATATATATTTTTTTAATTCAATTATGTATAAAATCCTCAAATATTCAAAGTATCGGGTACAATAATTAAATAAATATTTTATCTTGGTTAAAAAACTTAAAACTAGTTATGATCCTATTTTATGTTTGACTAATTAGCTATAGGTAGAAATGAGACCCGCTAAAGAAATGAGACTATTTATAAACATATAGAAAGAGAACTTAAGAGAGAAAATAATATTTATGCATATTACTTTCATATGTTGAAATTTACAATTTAAATGAATTTTTTAACGGTTCAAATAGATCGGAGAGTTCTATGAAACAACATAATAAAGTATTCATTTATTATTATTTTTTATTTTTTCCGACAAAGTAACTTATATTGAATTCAAAAAGTCAGAGTACAATCGTTCCTCCAGCTATATTGGTGGATTAAAAGAATCAACATAAAAATCAGAGCTAGAGCAGCCATTTGTAGTAAGGGAATGAGCAACCATATTACATATCCTTGGTACAAAATTAAAACATATTAACGAGAACTTTGACGCCCAATAGTGAATATCTTGTAAGACATTCCAGATAGAGATGACAGAATTTGATCCATGGAGAATCTTTACCAAAACCTCACAATCTCCTTCAAAACAAACTCTTGTGAGACCCCGAATCCAACATTGTTGAAGTGCACATAGTAAAACTTTCGCCTCTTCCTTCAACGGAGAAGAAGCGTTACGTAGTGTAGAGGATCCCCACCAATGTGCAAAGCCCAAAGAACTACGGATAACCCAGCCACCAACAGTGTGAGAAGATTGAAGATCAAATGCAGCATCAAAATTACATTTCACCAGAGAAGAATTCGGTCGCGTCCAAAACAAAGGCCGTGAATTATATTAGCCGGGATGGGTTGCCGAACATGCTTAGGAGACGGAAGGCATAAAACCATTGTTGTGCTTCTGCTTCACTTTGTAGCACAATACGAGAGGGGCTACCAATGATTCGGTTAAAGATTAGATTATTTCTAGCTTTCCAAATCCGCCATAGCAACCAAAATGGTGATATTGTTTGGATGTCTGTAAGGGATTGAGAATCAAATGATTCCAAGAGGGAGGAAATGTTATCCTCTAGAACATCCAGAGGGTCGTGTAAAGGTTGCAACGGGGTTAAGTTATTAATGAATAACTTTCTAACAACACTATTTTGTTGGTGAAGGATTTTGAGGGATTTGGGTGCCGGTTGTTGAATTTTTTATCTCTAACAAAACATGGTATTATGAATCGTCTAAATTTGTTTTTTGATAGCTATGAATCGTTTCTTATAAGTTTTATCAAAACAAAGAAGTTTTTATTGCCAATTCTTTGAAGCGATGAAATTATTTTCTAAGCTTTTCTGCTATGTTGTTTCGTGTATGTTTCTACTTTAGGGTTGGTTCTCTCTTTTATAAGCCTCTCTTTTTTTTTTTTTGTGCAAACTATAAGCCTCTCTCAAAACTTATTTTTTGTTTAGAATAGAAGTGACGTATCAGTGACCATCATCGATCCTCTATTAATGTTAGCCACTTTATATTTTCTTCATGGTTACATTTCTCATAGGAAAAATGACCAATTAATTCCTCAAGTTTTGCCTTCCTTCTCTTTTTTTTTTTCATATTCTCACGACATGTTTAGGGTTCTATCTATTATAGTATATTGCCATGGAGTTACCAATATAATGTTTCTTTATTTTGTCGAACAAAATGGTATCTTATATTTTAAATAAATAGGATTTGCCAATTGCCATGGACTTACCAAAATGGTAGTTATTATACGTGTATACTTATGTGTAGAGATGACCAATGAAAATGTTAATTGAGCAATAAAGAAAAGCATCAATGTATAAGACCGATCCAAAACTAAGCAAGTAACAAAATCATCGAAGTACAATCAATAACCATAAACAATCTCTCTTCAAGTTACCAAAAATAGCAAGTCGTGGATTTGTAATGGTATAAGTCAATCAAACCATATAAAAGAACAAGCAATAAATTCAAGCACTGGGTTCAATCAAAGTATTTGCCACGCAACAACCTATACACAGCCCGACCCAACAAAAATAAGGACCCTAGGGCAAAAAAAATAATTTTGGACCCCCTAAATATGAATTTTTTTTTTTTTTTTTTTTTGCCTTACTAACATAAAATCCTAAAACATTGGGTCCCTTTTTCTAATTTTTTCTTAATAAATGGACTTTTCTCTATTTTTTTTACTAAAAATGGGCCTTTGTACATAGGGAAAAAAATAAATTTTGGGCCCTTTAATTAATACTAAAAATAAAAAAAAAAATAAAAAAAAAATGGACTCTCATTTTCCTTAAATTTTTTTTTTTCTTCACGGGCCCTTGGACCGTCGCCCCTCTGTCCTATCCATCTGAGTCGGGCCTGCCTATACATTCAAGTTAGCATTAGACCACACAACCACCAACAGACTCAAGCCTTATCATAAGAGCATAGACCACACAAGCAACCAACATATATATTCAAGTTAGCATTCGATCACACAACACACAAATTCAAGTAAGCAAAAAAGCACAAAACAACCAAAAGAGATCAAGCCATAACTTTAAAGCATAGAACATACAACAACCAAAAGAATTCAAGTCATAATCAAGTCATGGATTATGATCATATACTATGCATAAATAAACAGATTCAAGAATTTTTTGGAATCAAAGCACATTTGCTTATACAGCAACCAAAAGATTTAAGCCATGACTTCAAAGCATAAACCATGCCCCACGAAATAAACCATAAAACAACCAATAAAATCAATGCACATGCCTAATTTAAAAATGATATTATCACACTACGTTTGTGTAACAATAATTAACAAGTAAGGGATATCTTTTTAACGATTATTGAAAAATTTCATCTAAATCGTTTACTTACCTGAGAGGGTTGCATTAATGCAAGAACTTCATTTTTATCAGATTCATGTTCTGATTCTGATCATCTTGGTATCTTAGTTGATGTTTTCATTCAATACCCTGCATTTCATTTTCTAACACTGAAGCCCTTACACTTACACAGTTGCATGTCAAAAACGTTTTTTATGCTTGAAATCTTATTACAGTCTCCAAGAATTTGTACACCTTTTCAAGCAGCTGCATGAGGAAACATGTATTTATAATATGTAGATGTCTCTTTACTTAACTTGTGATTTTGTTTAAAACAACTCAAAAACTTAAAAAATGCAACAATATTATTTCATTAAAAAGACGGGTAAAACAATAAACAAGAGTTTATGAAAGCTACAAAAATATAGTAACAAATTAATATTTTTCTTTTTGTGTTTCCAAATTAAGTAAAACAAGTTTCTATTTATAGAGTATGAAAATGATGAATTTTGGTATAAGAATATTAAAACCAAATTTAATATTTTATAACATAATTGATCTCAAATAATTGGGTTGGATAAAAAATACTTATCTGAGACCCACCTCATTTGTGTTTCAACGTAGTTGAATCTCTTCAACAATGTTTTCTTTGGTAAAACTCCTCAACAATGTTTTATTTGGTAAAACTCTTCAACAATGTTATTTTCACGTCACTATTTTTTTTCAACATAGTTATACAACAATTTCATAATTAATTCAACAGCTTAAAAAGAGACCATTGTAAGTATTCAAAACATTCAATATATATGCATAGACTATAGGTTTGGTATGCCTTAGAGAAATGGTGCTCATCGTTAAAACTAAACTTAATAGAAAATCTAATAAGAAACACATCATTGTAGAATGATAGAGTAGTTTTAGTTTATAGTTTTGTAATGTAATGTGCCTTGTTTTTAATGTTTTAGTTCATAAACAACTTTGACTTTCCATGAATTCCAACATATAATATTTATGAAGTTTTTCAATATGTTTTATTCATTTATACAAACTTTAAACTTTGACAAGGTAAAGTTTGTTTTTTAATGCACATATTAAAGAGTTGTACATCCAAAACATCTACAATTTGAACCATGAAGAGTTGTGTCAAAACATCCAGTAAATTGATAATTACTTGTGTGCCCTACAATAATCAAACCACTTCTACGGATAATTCATGTGTCTGAGAGGTTTATGATGGTTGAACCTTCATAAAAAAAAATAGAATGTGATGAAGTAACTTATTTACATGTTATCAAGTTGGACATGGATTTTGCATCTTAACAATGAAGTAATTGTTGTTATTTGCCAAATTTACAAGTTGTTATTTCCTAATTCAAGTATTTCGGTTCACGGTTTAACCGGTCTGGTCCGATCCGGGTTTAAGAAATTGCATATCATAACTTGATATTCTCTCTAATCACATTTAAACATTTCACCATTACCGTTATAGCGATTCCGAATAAACAATAACAAAAAAAAAAAAAAAGATTACAATTTCAAATTTTGAATCTCGTAACGGCCAAAACCTTCACAAACTTCTCCTATATTTTCATCAATCTATCTTCTTCTCTGTATTTCCTCAAACTCACAAAGCTCACTCAACAATGGCGTCACTCGCGCCTGGAATCCTCCTCAAACTCCTTCAATGCATGAACTCCGGCACACGTCCCACCGGAGATCACAGATCCGCAATCTTACAAGTCACCGGAATCGTACCAGCTCTCGCCGGCTCCGATCTATGGCCAAATCAAGGCTTCTACGTTCAGATCTCAGATTCTCTCAACTCAACTTACGTCTCTCTCTCCGAACGTGATACAGATCTCATCCTCAGTAACCGTCTTCAGCTAGGTCAATTTATCTACCTCGAACGCCTCGAATTCGCTACTCCAGTCCCACGCGCCGCCGGAATTCGTCCCGTCGCTGGTCGTCATGCTTTCGTCGGATCTCCGGAGCCGTTAATTGCTCGAGTATCTAATGGATCTAAACGAGATTTCGTTATTCAGCCAGTTTCTGACTCTGAGTACTCGTTAGATCCAATCGCTGTTTACTTAAACAATAGGAGATCCGACGATGATGACGACGACGGAGGAGATGTTTCGAAACCTAATGTGAGACAAGCGCTTGCTCCGGTGAACCAAAACGAAGAGAATCGTAACCAAAATCGGAATCAGAAACCTAAACAAACGCCACAGAGATTCTCGTCACCAGCTTCGTCGAAACGGTCAATTTCATCGGGGAAGAAGAATAGTTCCGGTGGAGTAACGGTNCTAATGGAAGGAAGGTGAATCCATCTCCTAGTGGAAGAAGAATGTCGATTTCACCGGGAAGAAGGCTTTCTAGTGGTTTGAAAATGTCTCCTATGGTTGGAGATTCTTCTGGGAAGAAGAAGATGGCGGCGATTGCTGCCGGAATTTCTAAGTGCTCGGAAGCTTTAGTCGGTTCGTCCGCTAAGAATGGTAATCGAAAGAATTGGGATGAACATGTAGCAGGTGATGGAAATGCTCAATTTGAGCTGAAGGAGAAGAGTAGTGTTAAGCATAAGCCTGATCATCAAGCAATTTTGCGTACTCAGGTTAACAACAAAACTCAGATCTTACAGTTACTTAGTTAGATATAGCAGATTTCACCTTAATGGAGATGAAATTTTGGTAGGGACTTTGGTTAATTCGATGAACGAATTAGTGTTTTGGTGAATGAAATATGAGTTGTTTGTTATGTAGTTTGGCTTGTTCTGTGTGATGGAACTTAAATTGATAATGTGCAATTGTTCCAGGCTGCTATGACGAGACGACTCAGTGATGCGAATAGGCGAAAGAGCAATTCTTCTTCAGCATGTGAAGAGAAGGCGAAGTCGTGTTCATCAGAGAGTAGTTTAGTAGAAGAAGTCTCAGCCTTTGAAGGACTTGGTATTACTTATCATGAACGGAAATGGACTGATGGTAGTGTTCCTTTGGATAGTATCTCAGATGAACTTGCAAAACTTGGAAAGGTATGAGGCAGTGTATAGTGTTTAAACTTTACATTGGTTAATGACGCTTGAGTAATCGATCCTCATTTCGAATCATGTGGTTGTGTATTGATTCTTGCAGGAGGCTATGCAAAGAAGAGACTTTGCTGCTAAAGCTGCAGCTAGAGCATTGGAGGAAGCTAATGCCAATGAGTGCATCATAAGATGTTTAAGGTAAACTCTTATATCATCACAAACTTTGGAAAGTCACTCTTGCTTACCTTTTCATCTGGTCGATATTTCAGTAAATTCGCGGAACTTTCATCGGCCTCCAAGGTGGGGAATCCGTTGCGAATCATCAACCAGTTTTTGACAATTTATGAAGATGTCATGAAATACAGTAAGATAACCTCGGAGAACAGTTTCAGCTCGTCATCTGATCAACAAAACCCAATCTCTCTTTGG
>OVBW01000280.1:16424-27071 GCA_900406355.1 Erysimum pusillum | reverse complement strand
CTCAAAAAATCCATTTATGGCCTTAAACAAGCACCTCGCGCTTGGTATCACCGTTTCGCCACCTTCGCCAACAAAATTGGTTTCAAACAAAGCAAAAGTGACGCGTCGTTATTTGTTCTAAGCCGTGGAAAGGACTTGGCATATCTCCTTCTCTATGTTGACGACATCGGTCTCACGGCATCTTCTCCCTCGCTAATACGGTCGATCATAACATCTCTTAACTCTGAATTTTCTATGACTGATCTTGGCAAACTTCACTATTTTCTTGGTATTGCTATCAACAGGGACAAAAATGGGATGTTCTTAAGCCAACAAAATTATGCTGCGGACATCATCCATCGCGCTGGAATGACAAGCTGCAACACTTCCGCAACACCAGTTGATACATCTTCCAAACTTCCAGCCGATGTTGGACCTCCTGTTGCAGACCCCACACTCTACCGTAGTCTCGCTGGTGCTCTCCAATATCTAACGTTCACACGCCCTGATATAGCCTATGCCGTTCAACAAGTTTGCCTACATATGCATGATCCGCGTGAGCCGCATCTCAATGCTCTCAAACGAATAATCCGCTACGTAAAGGGCACCATCACACACGGTATTCAGCTAAAACCCACCACCATCTCTAAGATCACAGCCTACACAGACGCTGACTGGGCAGGTTGCACAACCACACGCCGTTCCACTTCTGGCTATTGTGTATTCCTTGGTGACAACATCGTATCGTGGTCCTCGAAACGCCAGCCCACTGTATCACGATCTAGTGCCGAAGCTGAGTATCGTGGTGTCGCGAATGTGGTGGCTGAAACAACTTGGCTACGAAACCTTCTCCTCGAACTACGCTGTCCAATCACCACCGCCACGATCGTATACTGTGACAACGTCAGCGCCGTCTATCTCTCCACAAATCCAGTACAACACCAACGTACTAAACACATCGAGATTGATATCCACTTTGTACGTGAACGTGTTGTTGTAGGAAATGTTCGTGTTCTTCATGT
Source organism: Erysimum pusillum (assembly GCA_900406355.1). Lineage (NCBI taxonomy): Eukaryota > Viridiplantae > Streptophyta > Magnoliopsida > Brassicales > Brassicaceae > Erysimum > Erysimum pusillum. Next base: position 26,070 of record OVBW01000280.1, on the reverse strand, counting down.
CCCCTCTGCTCACCAATATGCAGACATTTTCACAAAGGGACTACCATCCTCACTCTTCACTAGCTTTCGGTCCAGTCTTAGCGTTCAACCTCCTTACGCTACGACTGCGGGGGAGTGATAGAATAGGAAACACAATAATAGAGTTATTGTTTTTGTGATACTGTATATTATGTAATTACTGAGATTGATTCCCTTGTAAGGCTATATATTGACATCGTAATATACAGAGAAGGACACGGTTGGTGCTTCTTACCAATTAACACCTCAAACACCATGTTCAAGTGTATGGAATCTCACTCAAATTACTATCAACCGCTTTTCACTGTATACAAAAAAGGTAAAGAATATTATAAAAAGGAGACCAAGGCCACGGTATTCAAAACTGGTGAAGAACACTAGGATACGAGGGAGCAAGCTGAAGCTGATGCTAAGGGTTGATTTAATTATGTGATACTTTTATGCAATCTTTTTGTTTTGTTTACATTTTGTTTTTTGTTTTTGTTTTTTATTTTATTTTAAAAAGACACTCTTTTGATTTGAGTGGCTACAATTAATTTGGGAATGAAGATTCCGTCAAAGATTAAAACTTTAAGGAAAAAAGATGCATTTAAGAAAACCCACAAAACAAAAACCAAAATCAAGAGCTGTTGAACAGAAGAATACCATAAAAAGTAGACTGAGAGCTCGGAGGGAAGCAAGAAGGAGGAACTTATTATGACTATGGCTTTGGTTCTGATACCAAAAGAAAACTTCTTAATCAGTGTCTGAGTTTTTCCTTTGTAACTCTTTAAAAAATGAAACGCTGACTCAATTACTGCAAATGTTGGGACTCTTAAGAGTCACTTTTTATAAAGAAGAAATTGTAGACAGGATGACGAAACATAAAAGTTACAAGAGAAAGAAAAATTGATTCCTATTGCTGGTTTAAGTATCTTGGTAAGAAGAAGGAGACGGAGGTGCTGTTTTGCCATAATAGGGAATATATTTGTGGTTTATAATTATCAAGTTGATTGATTTTACATTTTCCAATTGATAGGCCTCGTCTTTGTTTTAAGAGAAAACTCAAATTTACAACATGGAATGCAATTTATAAAAATAATTTAAATTTAAAAACATAGTGTAAATGATTTCGCTCGCAAGAGTGGAGATGCTCTCTAATCACCTTTGCTGTCTCTACTTATATTGCAAGTGGGTACGATATTTCCTAATGTGAGACAAACAATACATATGTACTACACTTGACGAAAAGAAGAAATTTTAAAAGTGACCCATTCTTTTGTATTACCCGTTAACATCAGATTCGTTTTGTCTTTAAAGAAAAGTTCTCTATTACTGTATGTAAATAATTTATCATGCTGAATGGTTTTAAATGTTTCTACTCAGGCCGTGCCTATGTTGGTGGAATAGCCACCTTCGCCTACGACCCACTTATATATAATAATTCATTCAAGGATCCAATCCATAATATTTGTGTATGTAAGGAACGTGATGTTTATTTTATTTTACCAAGAGTTATTGAAATCTTTCAATTAANCCACTTATATATAATAATTCATTCAAGGATCCAATCCATAATATTTGTGTATTAAGTAAGGAACGTGATGTTTATTTTATTTTACCAAGAGTTATTGAAATCTTTCAATTAGNTGTATTACCCGTTAACATCAGATTCGTTTTGTCTTTAAAGAAAAGTTCTCTATTACTGTATGTAAATAATTTATCATGCTGAATGGTTTTAAATGTTTCTACTCAGGCCGTGCCTATGTTGGTGGAATAGCCACCTTCGCCTACGACCCACTTATATATAATAATTCATTCAAGGATCCAATCCATAATATTTGTGTATTAAGTAAGGAACGTGATGTTTATTTTATTTTACCAAGAGTTATTGAAATCTTTCAATTAAAAATTTAAAGCAAACACTTGATTAAAAAATTAGGAGAGGTTATATCATAACCATCTCTTTTATTTATATTTGTGGATTTAATTTTCTTCTTTATAGTTGATGACGTATGATTTTTTCCTTTTTATATATTTACAAATGATGATCACATAATCAATTATAAGTATATTTCCATTATATTTCTTTTAATGAAGCATTGCCGAGTTTTTGACATATATGATCACTATCAATTATATTTAAATGTTTTTCATGGACTTGAAAATTTTAAAATCTGTTTAAGATGTAATCAAACTATTATTAGTACTCCTTGATTAGAGTTTCATAAAATAAAATAAAATATTTCTAGTTTATATAAACTAATAAAATTTGGATAAACTATAATTTGGATGATGTAATATGCTCTAAAGCTTTTATAATGATAATATCATATTTTTTAAAAATTTCTTTGACATATTATCATTTTATTTTACTTGTAGATTTCAGTAAAAACACCTCGAAACAATTCATAAAAACCAATCAAAAATGAAAAAGTAACTTAAACAGAGACTCAAAGCCACATTCATCTACCTCCAATTTTTAGTTTCTAACACACTGATCATGAAAGCCATGTCAACGAGACAAGGATTGAAATATGCTAGAATCCGAGAGAAAGTTATGACTTATCATTTTTATACTTTTATGACTATTTGAGCCGAAACCAAATATCGGCACATGTAATCATTATCATAAGTGTTCAAAATATTATGTTTGGAAAGGTAATAACTTTTTTCGTACAAGAAGAAAACAAATGACATATTGTAGCCATATTTTCAATTGTAAAAATTCTCATTTACTAATTTAACTAAATTTAGTTTTACTAATAGATGGTAAATATAATAAATAAAATGCAAATTAAAATACATATTAGTATATTAGTATACATATGTCATTTTCCGTCTTAATTATGTCAAGAAAATAATCACCAAAACTGTAATAGTTTTATTAGAATAATGAAGTTACTATAATTGTACTAACCTCCTTTTAAAGGATATCATCGTAAGCTACAATTTCTCTATGTTTAATAAGTGGTAATTCATTTGATGGTTGGACAACACAGGTTAGTTCATATTGATTATCAAGCCATCCATTTATGAATTTTTTTGCTCTGTTTTGATGTTTATGTTCCTTATTTTAATGATAATCAGAGGAGGATGAACCAAGCTGAGAATGGAATCTTCTCCTTGTCTCTAAAGTTATGTCCGGGACAATACGAGGTTAAATTTGTAGTTGATGGGCAGTGGAGACTTGACCAGTTTCTACCCATGGTGACTTGCGAAAGATCTGTAACCAATCTACTTATCATCTCCTAGGGTTTAAATCAGAACTACTTATGAGGACTGTTTAGATTAGGATTATTTTAAACAAAGGTTTATTGGATTCAGACTAGTTTCCAATCCCTCTCTCATCAGTCTTTGACAAAAAGAAGAAATTTTAAAAGTAACTACTTTTTTGTTTTCCCATTAACATGTATTCTTTTTGGCTTTAAAGAAAAGTTCTCTATTACTGTATGTAAATAATTTATCATGCTGAATGGTTTTAAAAGTTTCTACTCAGGCCGTGCCTATGTTGGTGAAATAGCCACCTTCGCCTACGGCCCACTTATATATGTAATAATTCATTCAAGGATCCAATCCCATAATATTTGTGTATTAAGTAAGGAACGTAATGTTTATTTTATTTTACTAAGAGTTATTGAAATCTTTCAATTAGAAATATAAAGCAAACACTAGATTACAAAATTAGGATAGGGTATATCATAACCATCTCTTTTATTTATTTTTGTGGATTTAAATTTCTTCTTTATAGTTAATGACGTATGAATTTTTTATTTTTATATATTTACAAATGATGATCACATAATCAATTATAAGTATATTTCCATTATATTTCTTATCATGAAGCATTGCAGAGTTTTTGACATATATGATCACTATCATTTATATTTAAATGTTTTTCATGGACTTGAAAATTTTAAAATGTAATCAAACTATTATTAGTACTCCTTGATTAGAGTTTCATAAAATAAAATAAAATAAAATATTTGTAGTTTATATAAACTAATAAAATTTGGATAAACTATAATTTGGATGATGTAATATACTCTAAAGCTTTTATATGATGATAATATCATATTTTTAAAAAATTTCTTTGACATTTTATCATTTTTTTATTTGTAGATTTCAGTAAAAACACTTCAAAACGATTCATGAAAACCAATAAAAAATGAAACAGTAACATAAACAGAGACTCAAACACATTTCATCTACCTCCAATTTTTAGTTTCTAACACATTGATCATGAATTAGAAACCATGNAATAAAAAATGAAACAGTAACATAAACAGAGACTCAAACACATTTCATCTACTTCCAATTTTTAGTTTCTAACACATTGATCATGAATTAGAAACCATGAACGAGACAAGGATTGAAAGATGCAAGAATCCGAGAGAATNGAATCCGAGAGAAAGTTATGACTTATCATTTTTATACTTTTATGACTATTTGAGCCGGAACCAAATATCACATATCGGCATATGTGATCATTATCATAAGTGTTCAAGATATTGTGTTTGGAAAGGTAATAACTTTTTTCGTACAAGAAAACAAATGACATATTGTAGCCATATTTTCAATTGTAAAAATTTTTATTTACTAATTTCACTAAATTTAGTTTTACTAACATATGGTAAATATAATAAATATAATGCAAATTAAAATGCATATTAGTATATTAGTATACATATGTCATTTTTTGTCTTAATGAATATAAAATATTAAAAAAATACTAAAAAATATTTATAAAATATGATCTTTTTTTTTTTTTTTCACATTTATAAAATATGATCATTTCTTTAATCTATAACATAAATATTAATTTAAATATATTGTGATCTCTCCTCCATTTCTAAGTATTTTAGACATTACCGTTTTATCATTTTCAAATTTCAAAGCATATATTTAATTTCGGCTTAGGCGGATAGTGACACGCAGCACAAAAATATGAACACCCAATTACACAATGATGTAAGAGAAATGTTTCGAAGCTTGAAATAGAACTATGACAAAATTATTTGGATATATGTGGCTTAACTTAGGCTGTTGCTTCTGAGTAATGAGAAACACCAAAAAAAATGTATAGAGAAGTTACTGTAAACAAAAACATAATCACCTAATGTAAAACTTTCGATCAAAAAAGGCAGTGGAGTAGTTGACGCGTAAACCCCTGAAGTGATATGCGTTAAAGCCTCTGCAAAGAAATAAAACCAGTTAACAAGCAGTTGAGAAATGACTTTTAACTACGATGAAAAACTTTGAATCAAATCTGGATCAATAGAAAATCATACTGGATGGTTTCTACTACTGTATGTAAATCTCAGTAAAAACACTTTGAAATAATTCATGGAAAACAACTATAAATTAATGAAACAGTAACCTAAAGTGCTCGAACAAACCCAATACAAACAGAAGAGAGCTAACTTAAGCCACATTCATATGGGTTTTTATCTCACACACTAATCAATAAAACAATCTGGATCACACTGTATGTAAATCTAAGTACGAAAGACCACCTCGATCGAAACGACTCTTGAAAACGAAACGGTATCCTAAAGTGTTCAAACATGCCCAATATAAACAAAAGAGAGCTAAATCACTCAGATATCTCTAGTTTTTAAGTTTCTTATAATAGAAAAATTAAAAAAATCAAACCGTGTGTTATAAAATTTACTGCTTTTATCCACTTATATATCCATTTAAATTATTTAATCTTAAATATAATCTTAAATATAATTCTTTCTTGGTGAAACTATAAGAAGGTATTTTAACATTTATTAACATGCATGTATAAGAAGTATATAAACGGTTTAATATACGGAAACAATTGCCAATAAGAATATTAGTGCTCGACATTTGGCGATTTTGCAAAGCCAACACTACAAAGAAATTGAGTAGTAGGAAAGGAATCACTAGGTCCTCACACTAATGACACGTTTAGATATATATCTTTTGGTCAATTAATTTGGGATTTCTTTTAAATGCAATGTGTGGGGGGATTTGATTCCGCCTCATCATATGCTCCTCAACTTTTTGGATTTGGTGCATCCTCATCTATCAACAGAAAGCAAACTCAGAGCTAAAGCTCTTAAATGAATCAAATCCACAATGGTGCTGGAAAAATAACAGACTGGAAAAATACATTAAAAAAAATAAAAATCACCAAAATATATATTATTTCTTTATATCTAAATACATTAAAACAAAGGTCACATCATATATTCTTTTTGTTATTTTATATGAATTATTTTAATTACAATATAACTTAAGAAATTTGAAAAAATTACATATATATAAATTTCTATAATCCATACAGCATATATTATAGGATATATTTTCTACTTTTGTGGAGAAAATATCATTATTTAATTGTTAAAAAAAAATATTATTGATTGTTAGATGTTAAAAAATCTATTATTTTCTACGGTCACTCTATTATTTTTTAATAATACTCTATATCTTAGCCAAGTATTATCGATAACCTGATTCCAAGTCATGATCAACTAGCATATAGTATATCATTTCTTCCACCAGATTGCTTACTTTTTTACGTGTCGAATTAATATCATATTTAGGTCCCTAAAATCTAATTACGGAGAGCAAAACATAAAGTTGTTTCCTAAAGCAGCACACAAATTTGCAAAATCGGTCTCATTGCCTAATCATAAATTTAATACCTTTCCAATCCCCTTTTTAAATTCCAAAAACACCCTTGTCATCAGTTATATATTTTAGAGACCCTTTCCCTTTGTTTCTCATCAAAATTTGAGAGAGAGACCGAGAGAAGTCAAATGGTGGGTTATTCAAGCATCTAATAATATTGTTCTCATTCTAAATTCTCTATTTGTAATGTTCAATTGCTGAAGAAAATACATTTTGTTTTGGGGCTGATATTAGTTTCTATTTAGAGAAATAAATATCTTTCTTAAGGTCTTTTAATTTTGGTTATTGCCATATACAGGAAGTAGAAATGCAAAGTGATATCTTCAAATGGGAAGGCTACACTGACTGGAGGAACAGACCCGCCGTGAAAAGTCGTCACGGCGGTATGTTGGCCTCCTCCTTCGTCTTGGGTCAGTCTTAAAATTCTAAATTTACCCTTTTTCCTTAACTTCTATTGTCTTGATCCATCTGTTGAGAATCATATGATTGATTTCTTTTCTTTTTTTTTGCTTTTTTCTTGTGCATGTGTTGTGAAGCGGTGGAGATATTAGAGAATCTAGCGTTTTTAGCGAACGCGAGCAACTTAGTGTTGTATCTGAAGAACTTCATGCACATGTCGCTAGCGAGATCGTCGAGTGAAGTGACCGCTTTCATGGCCACAGCCTTCCTCCTCGCTCTCCTCGGTGGCTTCCTCGCCGACGCCTTCTTCTCCACATTTGTCATCTTCCTCGTCTCCGCCTCCATCGAGTTTCTGGTACTTAAAACCTCCGTTTCTTTTTCTTCCTTAGTATTCATTTTATCAAATTAAAATTAGCCAACCACTTAAACACATTCATACTACATAATACCCTAATCATAATTCATAGTTGATATAAAACATACACATAAATATATTTTAAAATATTGATACCAAAATGGGTTGACTTTAAAATGGCGCTTCTCACCACCTTTGTTGCAAAATCTAACGGACCAAGGAGCGTGCACCGCTTTGAGATATAAGATGATACGTTGTCTTATCTATGGAGAGAGTTTGATCTATTGACATATTATTATCTCTAGGTGGAGCGCGTCCTATTCGTACTTGTGCATGTCAAGGGTCGTTGTTTTATCTGCTTTACTTAAATTGAGAACTTCACTTTATNTCTTATCTATGGAGAGAGTTTGATCTATTGACATATTATTATCTCTAGGTGGGGCGCGTCCTATTCGTACTTGTGCATGTCAAGGGTCGTTGTTTTATCTGCTTTACTTAAATTGAGAACTTCACTTTATATCTTTGTCACATGAGCTGTCGAATTTGCCACATGCAAATAAGTGTAGTTGAGAAGTAGACTTATGTACTCTGGTCTTGGTGTTAGTGAATAATCACCATAGTGCCTGTCTGCCTGAATCCATGCATCTCATAATCATGATACATGTGGTTNGGGTTTTTTTTTTTTTTTTTTTTGGGGATAAATGATACATGTGGTTAGTATATTTTTATTTGTTGTCTAAAAATTGTTCCGTTAGTAATTACTAGAAGAGTACCCCAAAAATATTTTCATAATTTATTAAAAATGTCAAGTCGTTTTTAGTATTTTGGATTTGTATCCACAAGCATAATTTTAATTAACTAACAAAATACTAACGTCGCAATAAAGGAGAGATGATACGATACTCATAGAATCCCTTTCATAAGTTATAAAAATACATCCGTGCAGATATTTTTTTTCTATGTTTTGCTTGTCTTTTGATTATTTTTTATTTTTGTTTTTCATATTTTTGTCAATTAGATTTTTCATATTAAAAATGAATAAAATGTTTTGTAAATACAAAATTATCAGTGAAAATAATTAAAAAATCAATTATAATGTTTTTTTTTTCTTAATTTTATGGTGTGTTGATTTGTGTTTTAAAAATAATTAATGTGAATTCTATTGATTTATGTTTATGTCTTTATATATGCGTACAGGGACTAATTTTGCTCACAATCCAAGCCCGTCGTCCATCCTTAATGCCACCACCATGCAAGAGCTCTGCCGCGGTACCATGCGAGGTCGTTGGTGGTTCGAAGGCGACATTTCTGTTCGTGGGACTGTATCTAGTGGCACTAGGAGTCGGAGGGATAAAAGGGTCGTTGCCGTCACATGGAGCAGAACAATTTGATGAAAGCACACCCGTGGGTCGAAAACAAAGATCCACATTCTTCAACTACTATGTGTTCTGTCTCTCATGTGGAGCACTTGTGGCTGTGACATTTGTTGTCTGGCTCGAGGACAACAAAGGCTGGGAATGGGGATTTGGAGTCTCCACTATCTCCATCTTTCTCTCAATTCTCATCTTTCTCTTAGGTTCCAGGTTTTATAAGAACAAAATCCCTTGTGGAAGTCCTCTCACCACAATTTTGAAGGTAACTTAAAAATACATGTTTTCTATTATTACGGATGAATCATAGTTGTTTCCTAAAGTCTCTACAGGTTCTTCTTGCAGCTTCCATAGTTGGTTGCTCAAGTAAAACTTCAAGTAATGTTGTTTCCAACTTCTCTATGAGGCCATTTAATCACTTTGCTTCTAGAGAAGATCAATCAGAACAAGGAGAAAAGAAGCCTTCTCAGTCACTAACCAATAGCTTGAGATGTCTAAACAGAGCGGTAGAGGGCAACACACACCATATATGGCTCAAATGTACTGTCCAACAAGTGGAAGACGTGAAGATTGTGTTCAAAATGCTTCCAATATTTGGTTGCACCATAATGCTCAATTGCTGCTTAGCTCAGCTCTCTACTTATTCTGTCCACCAAGCCGCGACGATGAACAGAAAGATCGTTAACTTCAATGTTCCTCCAGCTTCTTTACCGGTTTTTCCAGTCATGTTCATGCTGATTCTTGCTCCAACATATGACCATATAATTATCCCATTCGCAAGAAGATTTACCAAATCCGAAATGGGTATCACTCATTTGCAAAGAATCGGTGTAGGCTTAGTCCTTTCGATACTAGCAATGGC
>OVBW01000279.1:0-11593 GCA_900406355.1 Erysimum pusillum | reverse complement strand
GTCATTACATTTATATAACAAAATATTATATTGAATATTATTAAAATAATAGTTAATATTAAACATTTTATATAAGTTATATAGCAATTGTGAAAGAAAATAAAAACCAACGATTGTTGTGTTCCTGATCGTTTTCTTTGGTTGATTAGGTGGATTGTACCCTCCATAATAATATTAGTCAAGTTTAAAACGAAAACTAAATTATCAAAAAATAAAAAAATAAGGATACATGCATTATAACATTATTAAGATTATTAGTCCAAAGGTTTGAGATATAAGCAAACAAGGAGAAAAAGGTGTATTGGACTAAACAACAAACAATCTGATCGGTGAAGATTCGGTTGATAAAATTAAAGTCTATTTTATCTATCGTCATTTGAATCGACAGGTTCTACACATGGTTAATGACTTAAAAGTCTCACGACACTAATTTTTTTGGAATCGAACCCCAAAGAGAAGATACGCATATAACTAGATATTAAACTGTTTGACTAAAGTTGAAATCTTATTTAATTTATATTAATTTTTTAATTAATTTTAAATTAACAAATTACTATCTTTATTATTAGTTCCCTACATCCAAAATCAAACTCAAGTGAAAATTTTCTGCAATCTCATCACAGATAAAATATTTGTATCGAAATTCAAGTGATTAATGAATAACGATGAATGTTTGCACAAAGTTGAATCAAACGCAAAACTGTAGTAAGCTTCTGATATATGTTGGTTTTATTGTAACACTCCACGTCTCCACCCCGCTAACTAGCGAATGTGCATGTCATATGTCCCCTCCTATTAAGTACTTGCCAACCGGGAAGTTTATCTACACTCCTTGAAAAAAAACATGCATCAATTTTAGATGGATGAGTAAGCAGTAAAGATGATTTTATCAACCCAAATGATCCTAAGCATTTATCTAATCCCAATGATTAGTAACACCAGCCCAAGAATAGATAAGCTACGTACATGTAACATATAATCCATAGCGGTAGTTGGAATTTTCTCTTTATTTTTTTTTTTTGGTCATGGGAATTTTCTCTTTATATCTCGCTCTAGGGTTTGGACTTAAGACTAACGAAAAAACAAAAAAGAAAACTATACTAATGAATTAGGGTTTTCATTTTTTTTTTTTTTCTAACAAGATTTAGAATTGTGGAAGCCCCCTTGGCCCATTGGTTGATCAAGGGTTCATTAATGCTTCTACACCAAGAGGTCTGGGGTTCGAGTCCCAGATATTGCGCGATTTATTAACAATTATGCAGATTAATGGAGGCAAGTTTACAGGAGATCTCCAGTGATGCGCAATTAGAGCCGTTCGCCGGGATTCAGCATGGAGAAGGAAGAAGGAGTACGGTCGTGAATCTGATAGGGTCGGAAAGAATTGCCCATGGTAGAATCGTCTATGTAATAGTTCTCATAATTTGTAATAGTTAGTAAATCCAGACGACTAAAAAAAAAAAAAACAAGATTTAGAATTTTCCTTTTCTAAAGGATTGTACTAGATTTCTAGGATTTTTCTTTAGCAAATTTGGGTTTTTTTTTTTTTTTTTTCCAAAACAAACCGAGCCAAATCTAAGTTGTTGTAGTCAAGACCACTATTTCACCGTGCATGAATTACATAAATCTAATCTTAAACAAGTAAAAGATTTCAAATCCTTGGCAACGTTTCTTTCACAAACCAAAATGAAAAAAGAAAAGTAAGGTGAATGCGGACCCCATCCACTACACACAACCACGCAAAAAAGTCTTTATGATAATAATTTTACAATGATATAGATTCACTAAATCCTGAGCAAATATATATCCAATAACAATTTTCATAACAATTTTCACCAATATTTTACTCAAAATTTTGGATTCTTGGCTTTGTTCTTGACAATGATGCTTCATCAAACTTTTAGCTTCTTTTTTTTTTGCTTATCGTCCTTCTTTTTTTCTTTCTTTATCGGATGTTACAGTTATTAATTAAAAAAATGTAAAAAAAAAGAAGAAGAAGAAGAACTAATGTAGAAGTATAAACTCGAGAACTAATTAAAACGCTGCTTAATATATTGTTGTACTAATGTAGAAGTTACCGCAAGTCAAAGACAAGAACTTTAACCAAAAAAAAAAAAAGTCAGAGACAAGAAACTAATTTATAAAGAAATGAGATGTATCAAAGCATTCTTTACCGCTTTCTTTCCCAGCATTCTTTATTGGGTTATCTTTGTGTATAGCTTTGCTTGACTTTTGCATCCAAAAGAAAAAAACTTTTATATATGTTGGTCAATACTATATATTAAAGGTGGAACGGATCCGGATAACATAGATTTTTGAAATATTCGGATTTGTATACATTGGTAACGAATATTCAGGTTTTGGATATCTGCTTAAATAGGAGGATATCCGCAGATCTTCGGATCCAGGTTCAGATCCAAAAAAAATTTAACTAAGTTCTACTTTTTTTAATTTTAACATTTTTGGGCCTTGATTTCCTCTCTGAATACGACATAAAGAGCCCTCGTAAAAAAGAAAGCCCAAATTTCACAAGTTGTTAGAGCAGTACTGTTATTTATAAAAACTTTTTACTTTTCTGAATTTCTTTTGCTTTGGATGTGGGACAAAAACAAAAGGCAAGGAGCCAAGGACAAAGAAAAAGTCCCACATCAACTTCCCGATATGGAGAATCTTCCAAATTTAAAGGTTCATATGTTAACACACTATTATATTTTCCGAATATTCAACTTATTAAATGGATTCTCATCCGAATATTCAACTTATTAAATTATTATTATCCGGATTTGAATCCATCGAATATTATATTTTCCAGAAAAAAACTAGAGAGGACCTCGGATATTATATTTTCCAGAGAGAACTAGAGAGGATCTCAGTTCGACTTTCGCATCCCGGATAATAACTTCAGCTCTAGTCCATATCATGGAGAATAGTAAAACTTCTATATATGTTGGTTTAAACATGCATAACACTGTAACATGCATCCCTACCATACACACTTCTCACTTAATAATAGGAGAACTCTTTACAAAGTCCCAAACTTGTGCGTCTGTTGGCAATTGCTTTGGTCCTATTTCTTGACACATAACTGAGTTTGCTTACAAGTGCAGGAACCTTAGACAATGATAGCAAAGTATGTTACTAAAAAATGATAAGTGATGAGAGTTTATAGATTGTAAAAATATTGTATTGACTCCATTTATAATTTTATATAGTAGATATATTAGATACATTTATGATATTATTAACAAATATATATACCATATTTTTATAATATACAGTAATTGTGATCATTCTAGTTCCTTTTATACACTCCCTTAAGAACAAGGCAGTGAAATAAAAACGAAGCAATGACTTGAGATTGACCATAAATGATATAAAAGTCGATGGGACTGAAGAAGTATAGTGCTTGAACCATGTAGGTGCCTCGGAGAATACATGCCTGTAGAGGCAAAAGATCGGAACGACTTTAGTCGTTTGAACATAAAACTTATGAAGTCATGATCGACTTGACCGCGGATCAAGTTTAGATGGGCGGTTGGTACAATGGTACGCACCGCAAAGATGCATAACACATACAGAAGAGACGTAGCCATCGATCTAAAAGAGGAGGGCTCCGGTGGTGGAGTGCACCTAATGTACGTCGTCGGTGGATTTCAGCGGCGAACTGACTTGGCGATAAGACGGACGGGAGTGGACAAAATTGAATATGCAGATTCTCGAATAGTTTGCTGTTTGAAGAACAGCTCGATGAGTGGATCATGAAGCTGCATCGGAACATCAGAAGTCTATATGCTGATGTGGATGCTTAGGGATAACATGGCGATGCTAGAGACAAAGATGTGACGTGTCAAGGAAGTATTAGCTGATTTGGAGGCGTCGTTGAAAACCTTGATTGTTGTAGAGTTTAATGAATATTCTCTACAACAATTAAGGAAATGATAAGCTTAGGAGCAAGATTATTGTGATTTACGAGATCCTAATGAGTAGGACTTCCTAGTGGTTGTATAAATAATCTTATTATGAGCCGCTTAACACTTTGAGACTATTTTGTGAGAGTTGTATACTTCGAACCTGTAAAAACAACAAGCTAAGAAGGAGAGTGTTGGTTTCCTCTTTGTAGTAGTCAAAGAGGATAGTTTAGGTTTGTTTTAGCCGAGGTCAATCTATTAGGTAGAATAGGATTGAGTAAGGGCCGAAATATATAGATCTTTGTAGTTGATCTCATTGTTAATAAAAACATACAAGTGTTGGCCTTTGCGCGTTCCAAGCAAAAATCTGTTGTGTTTTCAAAACACTGTTTTGCCTTTATACCATTTTAGATATCAGAATAGAAAGACGCGACGAAGATTAATAATGTTGTCGTCGTTGAGTGTGCGCTGTAGAGATATAGATCTGATGTGGTGAGCGTATTGACATACTCGTTATCATCTTCGATGGTGACACATGTCAAAAAGCGGTGATGACAAAGATCTGGTGAAAGATTCTCTGACGCGGTGAGCGTATTGACAGACTCACACATGTCAAAAAGCGGTGATGGCAGAGGTCCGGTGAAAGATTCTCTGGAAGTTAAGGTCTGCGCTATGGAAGCCATTGTACTACAAGAAAAAATGAATTAGAAACCACACGTTTCGACGTATAACGCAATTGCCAAATATTGCGACTGTATTGCTACTACTCAAAATATTTAGTCGCCAATTTATCGGTATTTTGAGACTGATTCACATCATCTCAATGTAGTCGCAAATTTGCGATTGCAATCGGCGATTATAACTTTAGTCGCCAAATTTTAGGACTAATTAGCTACTTTGAAGCGACTATCGTATTTCATTTGAAAAGAACAAATATCTTACCAGAGATTGATGGTTTGGAACTCAGGAGAATGTGTACTAAGGTAAGTAAATAAATAGAATAGGAAACTCAATCTATATTGTAGATTGATTCTTTATAAAGGTTATGCCACAGAGAAAGACACAGATGGATTGTGCTATTCAACAGTAAACTCAATTTCCTTTTTTTTTTCCAGTTGGGCAAACGAGAGAAACCGTCGGCAAGATGAGACAGAAAAGTTGCAAAAGGAGAAGGTATATAAGCTTGCTTGAATAAGTACTGGTTATACCATGTGCTTATAGTTGAATAGGTACTACGTTTTTTTAGGTACTACTATAATTTTCAACCAATTAATGCAATCCTTTTTTATTTTCAGTTGGAAAACAAGAGAAAAAAATTGGAAGAAGCTAAGAAGGAAAACTAAATTAGGGAGAAGGATTCCACTGATGATCTCATAGAAGGTTCACCATTACAAAGAATGGTAGATAACCTACCAAACTGGATGAAGAGTATTGTGGCTCCTAAAGGTAAAGTGACGAGAGATGAGTTAGGGGTCATGATGGGAGCACTTCTCGCCATCACTGCCTATGTGGTGACATTTGCTAATGAAAGCGTAAAGATAACAACTATAGGTGCATTTGCCTCACTATGCGGTATGGTCATTGGGAATGTATTCAACAATGTAGTCACATACATCTCAATGGATAAAGAAGCTGGAGTGAAGCCAAGCTTGAAGAAAGCTGCGGATCATAATAGCATTTGCGATGAAGATTACTTTTGCTAGGATATGAACTGCTTCTTATGGAGTCAGCGTGATAAGAGCGATATGTGTGGTTGTGTTAGGAGTTTTTTTGTATCTCTTTGGCAGCTATTGTTCCCGTCGTCCTCAAGATGATAGGAACATGAAGGAACATAGAGACTCAATTTTTTTTCTTGACCAATGTTGAATTTGTTTGTTTGTGTAGTTTTATTGTTGTTGACTCTATAAACACAGTGTGTGAGTTTTTCCAAGAGGATAGTAAGAGACAATAGTTAGTTACTTTGTATGTGAAATATAGTTTTTTTACAAAATAAGGTCAAGTGGTTCAAATGGTTCTCAAATAGGTATATGTTTTTAATCTAAGCTAGGATCTAACCCGCGGTTATTTTTTGAATATTTTTTGGAAGGACATTAGTCGTTAATTGTTTTCATAGATTAATAAGGTGAAAATTAGTGTAGTCGATGAAAATTAAATGTAAATGATTCAATCTAGGAATTGGTTAATTTTGGTTTTTGTTAATTAGGATGGGAGAATAATATGATTAATGTATTTTACTATTTGTAGTCTATATATATATAGTAATCTCATACTATAATAGAAGTATTCGATTGATAATTTAATACTCCCTCTGTTTTTTATTATAGGATTTTTTAGTTTTTCAGATATAATAAACAAACCTATTAAAATACTTTATTTTTTGTGATTTATAATTTCCAACAGCTCTAAATCAATAATGTTTAGTTATTTTTCTTGAATTCTATAATTTATCATTAACAATTGTAAATAGAAAAGTGAAAAAATTGATCTTTTTTAAACAAGATATTTTCAACAAAAATCTTATATTAAAGAACGGAGGGAGTAATATTCACCAATAATAGTAATAAAAACATTTTAATAATATTGTTTCGTCATTTTAATAATAATCCAACTCAACTACTCCTACAATAATCCAACTTAGTCTAACAATTAAGTCAAATAACCCTAACATAAGGAACGAGAAAACTGAAGAAAATCAACGATTCGACAAGAGTATAGACTGAATAAACAAGGATCCAACTAAAATCAATGAGGAAACAAACAAAAGGGAGAAGGAACAAGATAACTGAGAAAAATCAATGATTTGACAAGAGTTATAGAATGCATAAACAAAGATCCAACTAAAATCAATGAGAAAACAAACGAAAGGGAGAAGGAACGAGAAAACTTACTTGGAGCCGCTTGAATTCATGATTGATCTCTAGAGAAGAAACTAACAGTGGTAAAAAGAGCTATGAAACGATGAGGAAGAAGGTGGTTATATTAGCGTGAGCTCCAGTGGGGGTTGCTATAGTGCACCACTAAAAGGAAATAGGTTTGCTATGGTGCACCACTAAAAGAGGTTTTCTTGACCAATGTTGAATTTGTTTGTTTGTGTAGTTTTATTGTTGTTGACTCTATAAACATAGTGTGTGAGTTTTTCCAAGAGGATAGTAAGAGACAATAGTTAGTTACTTTGTATGTGAAAGATAATTTTTGTACAAAATAAGGTCAAGTGGTTCAAATGGTTCTCAAGTAGGTATATGTTTTAATCTAAACTAGGATCTAACCCGCGATTATTTTTTAATATTTCTTGGAAGGACATTAGTCAGGTGAAAATTAAATGTAGTCGATGAAAATTAAATGTAAATGATTCAATATAGGAATTGGTTATTTTTGGTTTTTGTTAATTAGGATGGGAGAATAATATAATTAATGTATTTTACTATTTGTAGTCTATATATATAGTAATCTCATACTATAATAGAAGTATTCGATTGATAATTTAATAATATTCACCAATAATAGTAACCTCATAAAAACATTTTAATAGGATTGTTTCGTCGTTTTTTTTCACCTATAATAGTAATCTCATATATTTTAAACGAAGAAAAACTAAACAATGAGGGATAAAGGTGAAAAAAAAAACAATAAAACATTAAGGGATAAAGTTTAAAAAAACGATGTCAAGAGATTAAAAAAAAAAACTTACATCAACAGCAACATCTTCGATAACGTCAATTCCATCTCTGATTGTCTAAATGATCATTTTCACTATGTTGTTAGGAATCAGCGCTCTGATCACGTTGACATCTTCGATAACGTCAACCCACATACTCTCAATCTCTTCATAAGCCGATTTCCTCGCTTCATAAGCCAATTGCCTCTCATGTCTCTGTGTCTCTAATTGCTGATGATGCTCTTCTCCTTCTGATTTGACAAAGGTAATATGGAAGCTGACTAGCTGGAGTGGTTGGCTTTTGATAGTGTGAGGAGCTAGATGGCTGCTGGTGGTGGTCGGGATAATAAAGCTGACTTATATGTGATGCCCTCTCTACAAGAAAAGAAGGGATGGTCAGATTGGTGTTGAGAAACTGGAACTACAATTGGTTTACAAAATGATCAAAAGAGAAAAATCAAAGATTCGGAAAGAGTATAGACTGAATAAACAAGGATCCAACTAAAATCAATGAGGAAACAAACGAAAGGGAGAAGGTGTTGTGGCAGAGTATAGAAATTGAATGATGAGACTGCAACTTGCTCGTTCTCATTATTTGCAAGGCGTTAAATAGCCAATTCTCAAATACAACTGTCTCCTACATTCTTGGACTACATTCTCGGAGGACTTTGACACGATGAAACAAATAATCCAACTCAACTACTCCTACAATTAAGGATTTTATTCCCACTAGTAAGACTTAGTTTAACGATTAAGTCAAATGACCCTAATAGAAGGAACGAGAAAACTGAAGAAAATCAACGATTCGACAAGATTATAGACTGAATAAACAAGGATCCAACAAAAATCAATGAGGAAACAAACGAAAGGGAGAAGGTGTTGTAGCAGAGTATAGAAACTGAATGATGAGACTGCAACTTGCTCGTTCTCATTATTTGCAAGGCGTTAAATAGCCAATTCTCAAATACAACTGCCTCCTACATTCTCGGAGGACTTTGACACGATGAAGCAAATTATCCAACTCAACTACTCCTACAATATTTAAGGATCTTATTCCCACTACTAAGACTTAGTCTAACGATTAAGTCAAATGACCCTAACATAAGGAACGAGAAAACTGAAGAAAATCAACGGTTCGACAAGAGTATAGACTGAATAAACAAGGATCCAACTAAAATCAATGAGGAAACAAACAAAAGGTAAACTTTTTTTGGTTTGTTCAGGCAATATATAATGGGACTTAGATATGCAGCATGTTACTGCAACTTATCCTCAAACATGAATAAGCTCCAGCGTCTTTGATCAACATCGAGGAAAAGGGAGAGAAGAAGAGTATGAGAAGTTAAAATCCCTTATTCTCTCAGCTTGAACAACATGTCAAAATTTATTCTTCCTCCTCTTGGTGTTGCTAGCTAATCATATCAGGTCTAGTGGATGGATCATCTCACCCATGGATTCGAGATAATGGTACAATCCATATACAGTTTCCCTATATATGTAACAAATTAAAGCACCATAGTGTACCTATAAAACACATTCTTTATATCTCTATTGTGTGACAGCAAATTTACTGATTTAATGGAAGTTATATGATGCTCTGATCATCATGCATGCAAACGATCTTGTGTTCAGGAAGTTCTCAGAGACATAAAAGGATGCTTGAATTAGTGATATTGCATTGACTAGGGTATATATCCTTTATCTTGTTTATCTTCAAAGACAACGTAAACAAGTTAAGTGGTGACTATATCTATGTGGTTGATTCAGGTGCTAGGAATTCTTCATGTTGCTTTTGGGGGCATATTGTGCGTGAGTTTACCCATTTGATATCGCCTTTCTACACTCCTCACCAAAGAGGAATCTTTGTATCGCAGACAACATTGTAGACGTTTTTCGTTGCTTAAATTGACCAAAGAACACAACTTCTTGTCCGTGAACCAAAACGGATTGTAGTGATCAGGTCAGTATTTGTTATTCAGAATCTTTTACTTTATGAAAGATCTGATTTTTTTTTATATATAAATGGAAGACGACAAGGTTTAGGTGACTCATGTGACCACACCATGTGATTCTTTTTTTTCATATCTCATTAAAGGTACCTTACAACATGGTTCTTGATGGATGTTGCATCAACTAGGTATAGTTTCTTCATATATGAAAAGGTGATACGTAACTGTCGTCGTAGTATCAATATCGCATGCTATAAATACGGCTCGAATTTAGCTGAATTATTGTGTTTTATTATTTATTTTGGAACATCTTTTTGAGGTTGTTGTATACGTTATTTTGCTTGGGAAGAAAGAAAATTATTCTCTGGTATTATGGAATAGTCGCTGAACTGAGGAGAAATGAGATTACGCAACAATTTTGTGATTTGGTTGTTGAAGATTGATGTTGCTTATGCTCAAGTAAAAATAATAAAAACAAAAACAAACTACAAATAGAACTAAAAATAAATAAATAAAAAAGAGGAGAAAAAAGTGAAAGTAGGTTCGTCCCCCAACTAAAACAGGATTTGGTGTCTAGCTCTTTCAAGCACGTATAGGCTTCGTGTGTCTGTCTTCAATTGCGACTTTTTTCACTCCTAATTAAGTTATATTTTATTTGGTCATATTCTTGTTCTTGATCCAACTTTAAGCCCTAGTTTAAGTCCGATCTTTGAGACGTTTTGCTATTTTCTTTTTCTTGTGTTATGTTAGATTTTTTTTGGTAAATATGTTTTTATCTTTCTTTCATGTTTTTATATTTCTTTCATATTTTCTTGTTGACAGATGTGTTTATTTTTCAAATATATGATTATTAAATTTGGTAATCAAAAGTTTTATACCAGTTCAGTGATTGGTTAATTATGATACTAAATAAATAAAAATATAAAATACATTAAAATGTAATATATTAATTGACGTAAATTTTATCTAATGTCTACATTCATTGAAGTTGTGAATTATATTTCAGCGTTTGTATATAAGAAATAAGCCTCTATTTATTACATTTTGTGTCATTTAAATATTTGGTAGAGTTTACTTTGCAATGGCTTAAAAGATACTATTAGTAGAAACAACAAAAAAAAACAATAATAATTTACGTTTAGGTAGGTCCTTTGTTGATTTAACATTCCAAAGTCAATGACTCAAATGTTCAAAATGGTTCTTAATTTTGGTTATTTCCAAATTGTGGATTTATTTTGACCTGAATATTATTGTTCTTGATTAAACATCAATTGATGTATAGTCGAATCTCGAATATATATATTTGGTATACAACAGCTCCATAGTTACAAAGTCTTTGGACCAAATCAGAGTTATTACATAAACCAACAAAACAAAACAAAAACCAACCAATCAAACTCTTGTATTCACACCCTTAGTGTGTTACGTACTTACGTGAAATTAAATTGCTTTTGTATCTATCTATCAATTAATAACGTCTCTTTTCTCTTTTTTTATGACGTAAAATTGTTTGGTTTGTTCAGGCAAAACTCAGATATGGAGCATGTCACTACAACTTATCATCAACATGAAGGATGACAAGTGTCTATAAATAAGTATATTACGATACTAAATAAATAAAAAATATGAAATACATACATTAAAATCTAATATTTTAATTTTTGATTTAAATTTTGACGACGTATTTTTTTAGCTCTATAAATATGAACTCTCTCCTTCAAACTTTTATACGGCAACTCTCTCTTCTTCACTTTCCTCTTCTTGTGTTTCATTTTATTTGTCTCCTCATTGATTCAAAGATTGCTTCTTTCTTCTCGAATCTTTTTGAATATCTCTACATGAAATTGAACCGATGGATCAAAAAGTAAGACAATTTGAGGTTTGCACTCAAGACGGAATTTTTGTAATCCGAGCCAATACCGGCAAATGGTTCACCGCTATTATCATTCTAGGTAAATCTATAAATACACAAATACACTCTTCTTCGTCTTAACGTGTTGTGTTTTGGATTCTAAACAATTGTTTTCTTGTAGTGATATAGTGAACCAAGGACTAGCTATGCTTGCGTTCTTCGGTGTAGGAGT
>OVBW01000277.1:1582-26860 GCA_900406355.1 Erysimum pusillum | reverse complement strand
AATTAATAGGTGGAAGCAGAGAAGATGCTGTGGAGTGATAAAAAATGAAAACTAGGGTGTTGAAATCTTCCACTTCATGTTGGGTAATGCAACGTGGTTATTCAAAACTGGTTATTTGGGAATAGTAATACTACATAATACTATTGTCGAATTATTTTGACAAACTGCGTAATATTAAAACACTTGGTAATACGTATTCCTTAGCAACACACACACATATACTATGTCTAAATATTTATAGTTCGGCTCAAATATTCTAATAATTCGTGTTTTTCATTCTCACCCTTAANAAAACATATCCTAAATAGTATAGATGGAGGGTAAAATATGGACTATATCATATAACAAACTCAATTAAATAAATAATAAAACTCCCGCACAATTAAATAAATAATAAAACTCCCGCGCGTAGCGTGGGTAAATGACTAGTAGATATATATATAAGTTCTTTGTTTTTTGTTGAGTTTTTGTGATATCGTTTGTAAACTTACATTTACTGTAGTTGCATTACGCTTATTTTTTTAAAAAAGAGTGCTATAATATTATATAACTTCAGCACTGTTTACATTACATGTAAAGAACAAAATTGGATATAGTAATGATATTTCCTTTTTAATTTTCTAATCTTAAGACTGTTACTAGAGATCGAGAATACACGCTTTTCAAATCAATGTTACGCTGCTAGTGTCTTTTTCTTTTTGGGGAACTCGATATTTAAAAGTTGTAAAGTCTTTTAACCATATCTTTAGATTGGGGTTAAGTCGCCACTACAGGTAAATCTATCGTCGCTTTGATGCAAGTCTGTCAGTAATTAATGCTTTTGGGGGGTTGCNACCACGTCTTTATTACGAAACTTTTTAGTAATCTAAACTTTCCAACTTTTTACTAGTTTTCATCTATTTTTGAAGCAACATTTGAAGCACCATTGGAGTTGATTTTACTCTAATAATTATAGGGTTTGAAGCAATATTTTATAGCACCATTGGAGATGCATGCTCTAAAATTGTTCTTAAACTCGTGGTACTTTTCAATATTATAAAGACATTAAAAACAAAAAACGCAAATTTTTAGGATGTTAAGTATTAATTATGTTATTTAAGTGGATATATTATATAGGGTTTCGGTTTCCATTGATACCCAATATTATTAGTATTGAACCAATGAACTTAAAAAGTAAAATAAAGAAGATTTAAATCTTATCAGTTGTGGATTCAAGGGAAAATCTGATGTTATCAGTCGGAAAAATAAATAACAAAATAAAAGAACGAACTGATATGACTTTTTTTGTATACGTTGTCATTTCCGATGGAAAATATAATACTAGTAAAGGAAAGGGAAAGGAAATTCAAAAGTCGGAAAGGTTCTTTTTTGACATTTATCTAATTAAAAACCATAATCCATCTGCAATAAAACATTTTATAAATTACTGAATATAGGAACCAAAATAAATAAATTTAATAACCTTTAATCTTGCTAGTAATAAATATATAAAATACTACTAGTATGAATAAGCAATTCCTGTCGTCTTATTCCCCGTTTGGAGATGTCTTCCAACATAGTAGTACTTATTAAATAGCGTCGATATGATTTCCCTGGAAATATGAGTATTTTTCGCAAAAAACAAAATAAATTTACCATTATTACCCCCATTATGCCTGCGATATGGCTGGTAATATTAAAATTCGTGTTAGGAATTTACAATAGAAGTCTCCTACGTGAAATGTAATGAGAGATGTAAGGAAAGTTATAAAAAAAAACAAAATTACCAAAAAATAAAAAAAAATTGTAATGAAAGTTAGAACCCTAATTGCGATATGCGAAAGGCTTGGGCGTTCGGGCCCCCAATCGGGTTCGGTTCGGTATCGGTTCGAGTTCGGGTTTTGAAATACCAAAATTTTAATCCCATTCGGATATTTTGAAATTTTGGTTCGGTATCGGTTCGGGTTTGTTCGGGTTCGGTTCGGGGTTAGTAACAACTATTTAACTCAGTTAAATCCGAAAAACTTTAGATTTGTAATAATTTGAGTTGTCACATTCATTCGATCATACGCATCGACATCGGGTGAAGACGACCAAGTTGGAACCGCTCCCAGTCTACCGGATCGGCCTCTAAGCGGCGCATCCCCATTTCGAGTCGCTGCATCTCTTCCACAAGCTCGGCATGCCGACGACGGTAGGCTAGATGCTGTGCGACCAACTAATCACAAGTAACAAGAAAAAATGTCAAGTTAGAGTAGGACAGAAAAAGAAACCGAAAAACCAATAAAAAGTCTCACCGCGTCGTGAAAGTTGCCAATTGACCAATCAATGCCGGGCATAGCGTTAACCATTTTAAGAGGGAACTGAACAGATCCCGGCACAAAATTGCGAGGGTCCGGCCTGAAAGCAGGAGATGACAGAGCCGAAGGAGGCATGCCCCAAGGACAGTAAGGACCCGACCCTTCTCTCTACTCGTCCCTTAAGTCATGAAGAGCACGAACCAGCGACAGTGGGCGAGAAACCGCCGAGGTCAGAGCAAGAGCCCTAGAAGCCGGACCCGTGGAACGAACCCGAGATGCCGACCTTCGAGAGCGAGAAGGGCCAGGACGACCTCTCAACGGAGTCGCAAAGCGGTCTCCGAAGGACGATCTTGCGGGGCGCGGCGACCTGGAGCGAGATCGGACCACTGGTCCCGAGTCAGAGGATCCGCTAGAGGTCGACGAAATTCCCACCATATCATCTGCCGAGCTCTCCGACGGCTGAGAAAGAGGGGAGCGAGATTCACGGTCCGGTCCTAAATGGGTGGAACCACGAGACGGTGTAGAAGAGTCACCGGAGAAACTCATCGGAATTTTCTGCTCAAACAAGAAAGAGGAAAAGAGAGAAATCTAGAGGAAAATGAGAGTATTAAGATAGATGGAATTAGATACCAGCATTAAGTATAGAGATTTTAAACTTGAAGTCAGTTTATGAACTCATTTGACAGATAACCATGTGAATTAATGATAGCCATTTAATTTATACAGATACTATTGTCTTGCCACAACTTACTATGTGACAATTTGAGTTGTTATTACTAAAATAGTCGTCAATACGATTTCTTGCACATCTACTAGTATCTACATACACCTTTCCGTATCAAATAAATAAACCCAATAAAATCTTTCTTTCACAGTTTAACCTCTGCTCTTCCTTGATTTTTGCCAAACTCATCAATACATCACGAATGAAATTTTTTTTTCATGATCTTGCAGACATTGTTCCTTCCCCCCGAATACTTCCACCGAATGGTGAAACTTTTAAAACAATCATATCCATAAGAAAAACTCGTATTCAATTGACTTTTTAAGTGTATTGGTTTTAAAATTCGGCTAAATTAGCTTGATAATCAATTTTAATATTGGGTTATATATTGTGATACAAAATATTCTCTAAATTTGTTTTGCTATTAGTTGAGTTCTGGATAGTTACATAGTTACTAAAGTTTTTTTCTAGGAAAATAAAAATTTAATATGTTATCGACGCTTTGTTATTAGAAGAAATACTACTGAGTTACTATATACTCCCTAGTAGTTAATAACAACTCAAGTTGTCACATCGTAATAATAGTTTTGGCCAGAATCATACATCAAAATATAGTATCTATTCTTTTTTTGCTATGGGAGAAAACGGCGATGGTAGGGTTTTGGAGAAGGAGGACGCTACGATGATGGACGTGGGAGACAGGAGTAGGCCGCCAGGGGATCCGCTGGATGGAGGCTCTTTGTGGGTTCACAGAGTGAAAGGATTCATGACAGGAGGGAGACCGACGCCAGAGGCTTTGATGGGGGATGAGTTTGTGGCGGATAGGTTGCAGGTGGAGTTTCCGGATGGGGCTGATGGAGAGGCGGTCATCACGATTGGTTCAGAGGTGCTGGATGTGATGAATAGCTTGTGGAAACAGTGTTTAATAGTGAGGGTATTGGGGAGAAATGTGACAATACTGGTGTTAAACAAGAAACTTCGTGAATTGTGGAAACCCAAAGGGGATATGTCGGTGATCGATCTTCCACGACAATACTTTATGATCCGATTTGAGAAGGAGGAGGAGCTTTTCACGGCATTAACAGGAGGTCCTTGGAGAATGTTTGGAAGTTACTTACTCGTGAAAAGGTGGCCCATGAGTGATGAGATCAACACAACCCCGGTTTGGGTTAGGGTGTCGAACATTCCAGTTAATTTTTATCATAAAGCTATATTACATGGAATTGCTCAGGGGCTGGGATCACCAGTTAAAGTTGATATGACGACGTTGCATTTAGAGCGAGCTCGATTTGCTAGAGTCTGTGTGGAAGTAGATCTGTCAAAGCCTTTGAAAGGATCCGTGGTGGTGAATGGAGAAAGGTACTTTGTGGATTATGAGGGATTAACAAACATATGCTCGGGATGCGGAATCTACGGCCACCTAGTGCATAATTGTCCGAAGAGAGCAGTTGATGTGGGGGTGGAACATGTGGTGGAGAGGAACACCCAAAGGGCCCAGGGATCAATGGTGGAGACGGGCCAAGATGGGTACACGGTGGTGAGGCGGAAAGGATCACGATCTCAGTCACGGCAAAACCAAGTCGCGCGTGTGACGGGAGAATTGAATGCGAATCGCAATCTTCGCGAAATCTCAGGGATCGTGAATATGGAAAATATTGAGGATACGAACAGATTTGCAAATCTGGTCAATGATACGGAGTTAACGGGTTTAAAGGAGGTTGTTGAGTCGGGTGAGGAGAATAAGGAAAATGAAGATTCTGGTGTTCGGAGAGAGACGGAGAAGAGTGTTACGCACGGTAAAAAAGATGACTCGTTTAAGATTGGGAGAGTGGACACTAATGGGCTTCGAGATGGGCCTGTTGTAAAACGCTTTGGTGGGAATAAGGCTGGTGAGTTCGGAGGAGACAACGTCTGAAACGCCCATTTTGCTCAAACCCGAATCAACTTTGCCACCAGTTAACCTCAATGCCACTTTCGATTTCTGATGAATGTGAAGAGACAATTTCACCCTTCTTCTAATTTAATAAAAATCTGTTTTCTCAAATTAAAATAAAAACAAGAAAAACGAAAAAAAAAAAAAAAAACTCGAGATATCTCTTCCGTCGAGCTTCTCTCCGTCGTCGAGCTTCCGTCGAGTTTCTCTCCGCCGTCGAGCTCGAGATCTGTAACGCCGGCGTGCCGGCGAGCTCTGCATTGTTGTTCCGTTACTCGCGCCACCGTGTCTTAAGCTTGGGTGAGCTTCTCTCTGCCGTCGAGCTCGATTTCTTGACATTCGGCGTGCTGGCGACCTCTGAATTGTTGTTCCGTGACTCGCGCCGCCGTTTATTCAGCTTGGGTGAGCTTCTTTCAACTTTAAATCCATGTTTGTCGGTGTACTATTCAATTCCTATTCGATTTGGTCATTTGGAATGTACATTGGGTGTTTGAGCAAGGTTTGTGGGTGAAATAGGACTTAAAAGTGATAATAAATCGATTGCAGTGGTTGAATCGTAGCGAATTGAAGAGTAGAACCCGAGACGAGCGAATTTGTGGTATTGCGATATGAGAGATAAATAGGTCGAACTGGTATAACTGATTTCGGTAGTATAACTAGTACAACTAGAAACACTGAAATAGTTTTTTGTATTGTTTTGGCAGGCCACTAGGATGACGAAGAATGTGAACATACATTTTAAATGGGAAGGTTGTATGTATAGTATGGTGATGAAGAAATAAACATAGGAGATAACTTTAGCCATGGTAGAAGAAAGGATATACAAAAAGCTTGAGTTAGATGAAAGTAAGGTGAAATTGCAATTAAGTTACAATCCACTGCTGGTTGGATGTGAGGATATATCGATTATTAAAGATGATGAGGAGCTGTATGTTTTTCTTACTTCCATTGATCAGCAGAACCGTAGCTGCATTTTATTAGTGGAGGTGATAACTAATTCGGGACTGCCGGAACAACAGTCAAAAGCGGTAAAAAGTTCATTTGGTAAGAACTATGACAAGTCAAGCGATGGGGAAATCGGAGCAAATGCCATTACTCTATATGTAGGAAAAGAACAACAAAAAGAACAAATAGAGTTGATAGAGGAGGATGATGGTGATGAGAGTGAGAAATCTAAAGAGGGTGGAATTGTATCAATTGATGAAGCTACTAAAGAGGTTGGAATTGTAGCAAGTGATGAAGGTATTGATAGATCAGATATGGGTGATGAATATGGTGAGCCTCGACCTATAGTCCAACCTGTTCAGGCTAAGGATCCATGGGAAGACGGTTTGGGTTTAAGTCTACTTCAAGAATTTCCAAATAAGAAGAAATTGCTAGACGTGGTGGGTAAAGGTGCTTTTGTTAACAGTTTTGGTTTTGTTAATAAGAAGTCTGATCCGGGACGTTTAGTGCTAACATGTAATAAAGCAGGCTGTAAATGGCGTATAAGAGGTTCAAGGGTTGCAAAGACAGAGATTTTCGCGATTAAAAGGTACAACAAAATGCACACTTGCTCTCGGGCTAGTCAGAGTACAAGCAACAGCAACATAATAAGGCACGACACACCAGAGTTAGTTGCAGGTCTGTTGCAAGAAATATTTCCAGGACAAATGGAAACTCCTTGTCCTAAAGTAATCATGGATCTTGTTCGGACAAAACTAGGTGTCAGTGTATCATACTCCACAGCTCTGAGAGGAAAAAATAAAGCTGTTGAGAATTTACGTGGTAGCCCTGTAGAGAGCTACAAGATGTTATATTGCTATTTTCACATGCTAGAGAAGGTGAATCCTGGTACGGTAACTCGTGTTAAATTGGATGAGAATGAAAAATTCAAGTACCTATTCATAGCTTTGGGAGCTAGTGTAGAAGGGTTTCAAGAAATGAGGAAAGTGTTAATCATGGATGCAACTTTTTTAAAGAATGGATATGGTGGTGTACTTGTTTTTGCATCAGCTCAAGATCCTAATCGTCACATTTATCCCACATCTTTTGGTGTTCTTGATGGTGAGAACGATGCAAGCTGGATTTGGTTTCTTGAGATGTTAAAAACCGTTGTTAGAGACTCTTCTGCAATAGTATTTATGACTGACAGGAATCAAAGTATCATCAAAGCAGTAGGTATGGTGTATCCTCGGGCTCATCATGGGTATTGTGTATGGCATTTGTCTCAAAATGTGAAAGGTCATGCTTCTAACGTGAATAGAGACGTAGTTGCTTACAGATTCATGCAATGCAGTAAGCATTACACAGAGGTTGATTTCAAAGCAGATTATGAGATTTTTGAGATAAGATATCCATCCGTGGCCGAGTATGTTAAACGCACATGTCCGAAAGAAAAATGGGCAAGGTATTGTTTTCCGGGAGAAAGATACAACTTAGACACTAGCAACTGTGTGGAATCTTTGAACAAAGTTTTTAAGGAGGAAAGGAATTACTCATTGATACCCTTGCTTGATGCGGTCATTAAAAAATTGGCTGCGTGGTTTAATGAGCATCGGCAGGAAGCAGCTGCTGGATCGATACATAATAAAATGGTGCCTCTTGTGGAGAACTGGTGCCACGATAAATGGGGTGTTGCTGAGAAATTGAATGTTACGGCGCTAAACACTTTCGAGCTTGAGTACAATGTCATAGATAGTGATGGAATACATTTTTTGGTGAAGTTGCGCAAGAGAAGTTGCAGTTGCAGGGTGTTTGATATTGAAAAGTATCCTTGTTTACACGGACTAGCTGCCTACATTCAATTCCATCTGCATGATGATAGATTCGAGTTGCATCAGTTGTGTTCACAATATTATTGGACCGAAACGTGGACAAAGGCGTATTACCGTACAATATATCTAGTTCCGCATAAGGATCACTGGGATGTTCCAGAAGACATAAAGAGCAAGCAAATCATACCTCCAGATCCGAAAAAGAAGAAAGGAAGAAGAAGAGTTACAAGGTTTCCATCAGCAGGAGAAAAGGGTAAGCGTCCAAGAACGCAAAATAAAAGGCGGCCGCGACAACGACTTCAATGGATATTATTTGGAGAGCGTTTTGCTGTTTGATTTGCATTATCTGATGTTGTATTACTATGCTAAACTTTGTGAAATTAGGTTTTGTTTTTTAAACTTGTTTTACCTTCTGTTGTGGCAACTCTATCATAAAACTGTAATATCGTAATATCATATTACTAGTGTAACTATGGTAAAACTGTAATATCGTATTACTAATAAAATTCCCATTGATATTAATTCCCTGTGATAATACGAATAATTATGTTATACAACACTTTAAATTGATAATAAGAAATTAGTAAATACAAATTTTAAATTGTATTGATAAAATATATGATACTTCATAGTTTCCATATACTTTCTATGTAACTTTGTGAATATTCTCCAAGGTATGATGACAAAATTAAGGATCTGTGTGTTTTGAACATTTCACTGCATGGAAAGATGCAAAAAACATGTTAATATACTTCACTAAACTGTATAACTAATAATTATTTTTTTAAGTTTGTGTATAACTGGAAAAACAGGAAAACCTCAAATGTACAACTATGAACAAGTTCGGTAATACGAAATTACTGGGTATAACTGTATCCAAAAAGACGGCGCACACGTTGAGCACGTGTCTGATTTTATATTAGAAAACGGTGCACACGTGCTACACGAGTTTCCGCCCAAATGAAATAATTTGTGGCGCCCATTCCTTTTAAATTTTAAATTTTAAATTTTAAATTTTAAAATACAATTCATTTTATATTATAACCCAAACTAATCTTATCCTTGTCTCCTCCATTCATTTTCGTTTATCACCCTCTCTCTCTTATTCTCTCCTCTCGACCTCTCTCTCTCATCGAGTTCTCCAATTTTGCAACAATGTCATCCTCCGATGATTCCACCGATTCATGCTGTGACCCGTACTACGTCCACATGGCGAGGTTGAGGAAGCTTGACGACTGGCGACAGGCCGTAGCCGACGGTGACTACGGAGTACCTCTGAAATGTCTGTGTGGTGAACGGATTGTGGCGGAGATATGTCAAACCGAAACTGAAAAACAAAGATACTTGACTTGTGCTAAGTATGAGGTAATCCCATAACCCAATATCGATTAGGGATTCAATATCGATTAGGGATTCAATTTCGATTAGGGTTTTAGTTCTATAACGAATGGGCTTATGCTATTTAGGTTTGTTGTGTAGAATGATGGGTTACACAAGCGCAAAATATGGGTTGAGGCAATGGAAGAAGAGACTAGGCGCTTAAGGAAGACTGTTGATACGCACATTGAGCGAATGAGGGACTTCTCATCACATGATTTCCAAATTGCTCAAATGAAGGAAGCGCTACAAGAGAAGGATAATCAGTTTGCCAAACTGAAGGAGGGTACCAGCTAAAAGATAAAGAGATTGCCAAACTTAAGGAGTCTGTGGATGAGTTTGACAATCGTATCCGGATTTTGGAACATTGTTGCTTTGATTGAAGACTCATCGTATCCGGATTTGTATTATGTTATGTTATGTTATGAATGAAGACTAAATCCTTGTCGTTTTCTTTTCGTCTCACCACCTCTGAATTCCTTTTGTTATAATCGGAAGTTTGGTTGTTTGGACTATTTCTCTAAGTATTACCTAGTTTACATAGTATTATCAGTATTACCTATTTTACATAGTATTATCAGTATTACCTAGTTTACATAGTATTATCAGTTTTACCTAGTTTACATAGTATTATCAGTTTTACCTAGTTTACATAGTATTATCAGTTTTATTCGGAATTACTAAGTTTTACTGATTAAATTAACTTACCAAAATACCAAAAGACAAGTACTTTCCATTCAGTTTTGGAGATACTCCTAATTCAAAAGCATAAGGAAACATAAATAAAGGTAACTTAAACATAAATTCAGTCTTCATTTCTCTTAGACTTCCGACTCTTCTTAGTACTTCCATCCTTTCCATCCCTCTTCCTCTTCTTAGTACTTCCATCCTTTCCATCCCTCTTCCTCTTCTTACTTCCACCAACTACCTCCTGAGAAGTACTCGCCATACCTGTGGCCTGCTAGGATGCCAAATTTTTTAATATCACTAATATTTCAACATCTCTTCATATCGCAAACTATTACCTTTGAAGGCTCTTTTTGGTTNNTCCTTCAAGTCCTTCAAAAGATCAACCAACTCAATTGTGTCTACTCTCGGCTGTTCATCATCTTCCTCCAAATCCTCATGGTGTTGCTCTACCCGGGAAGCCACATCTTGCTCGTACAATTCGTCAAAAATTTCAATCTAACCCCGATATCAATGCATGCTCCCATAGACTGTAGCGGATTGGTACACCATTTACCACGAACCATACTTCTTTATGTTTATCTGTACGTGCCGTTCGAAGAAGAAGCATCCACATTGCCATAACCTTGTGAGTTTGATCCCTTTTCATGTGGAATATGTGCTTGAACTGTGGATGCTTCTCAAACCAATCCAACTCCCTCTGATTCAGCTTCTGCTCCAAGCCCTCATTTAGGTAATTCACAGTTTCATAGATACGACACCTTGTCGATATCTTGATTTTCTTTTGGTACTCGCTTGGAGGGAAGTACATTAAAGGTCCCATAGCCGCCGGTTCCTCATCCGGATCCTGCAACAATAAGCCATTTTTCATCAAAGATATCTCATATTCTACTCAGTTTTACGAATTTTCCACACACTATTTCTCCTCAGTTGTACTACTTTCACACATCCTAGTTGTCTTAAGTTTTACCAGCTTTACACTTCTTTCGAGTTTTACCAAAATTACAATTCAATTATACCCGCCAAAGCAAGAGTTCAAAGTTCTTACATTTGCCTCCTCGTGCTCTCTGTCCTCGCCATCATCTTCTTCTTGTTCTCTTTGTTCTTCTTCTTCTTCTTCTTCTTCTCCTTCTTGTTCTTGTTCTTCTTCTTCTTCTTCTTCTTCTTCCGCCGGATCCAATTGATTCCATAGAATTTGGATCCCGATCCATCTCCTCCGTCTTCGTCATCTGTATTCTTTGAATTCAGAGATACGGATTTATCCACCGATTCTTCCTCAGAATTTCCTTCCGCCGCAACCCTAACGGTCTCCGCCTCTTTTCCTCCTTTTCCGAGAGAAGCAACTTCAACTTCCTCCGGCGACTCTCTTAGGTCCTCTTGCTCGCGAAGTGATTCTAGTACCGCCGCAATCGCAGCCTCACCCTCCACTCTATCTTCGATAACCTTCTCCACCGCCGGAATCGAAGCCTCACCCTTCTCTCTATCTTCGCTAACCTTCTCCACCACCGGCATCGAATCCTCTATTTCTTCGCCAACATCCTCCAACGCCGTTTTTGAAGCCTGTTTTTCTTCATCAGCCTCCTCCACCGCCGGATTCGTAGCGGAAGCCTCCTCCACCGCCTTCGAAGCCTCCGGATTTGATATCTCCTCCTTCTTCTTCCTCAATCCTCGCCTTGTCTCCACCATCTCTCAATCGAACTGTTAACCCTAAATTCAATACTCTCACTCGCAAAATCGCAACTCTCGAAGTTGAGAAAGGAAACAAGATTTTTCAAAATAAAAAGACCACCAAGATCGAGCAGTTTACTCCGTTTATTACGAGAAACTGAAAATAAAAATCAAGCAGTTTACTCCGTTTATTACGAGAATAAACTCCTTCTTTATTTCAAATTTTAATTTCTAGATTTTTCAAAATAATAAACTGAAAATGTTTGGGTTTAACCCACATTCAATCGGGTGGGTGGGTTATACCCTGGTTTTCTTTGTAAATATGACAATTTCGGTAGGGCAACAGTGTAAATTACTCGTTTTTGTCATTTAAAATAAATCAAAACGAAATTCGAAATTACAGGGGGAGGTTTCAGATTTGGTTTTGAGTATAAGGGAGTTTACAGGCGTTGTCTCGAGTTCGGAGGGACGAGAACAAGACAGTTTAATGGAGGAAGACATGGGGAAACTAGTGGGCCAAAAGGAAGACAATTTAAGTCCAATAGGCCCACGAGGGGTCTAATATTTGGCCCAATCCGAAAGGAGATCACATTATCGACATCTGGAAAGAGACTGAGGGTTGAGGATGGAAGTGTTGCCTGGCCAGACGGCACGCTTGTGAATGCTCATGACGAGAATAGGGTGGTGGAGCGAGAGATACAATCGAGTGGGAAGGCAGCAGTGCCAATTCAACAAAACCAGTTGGAGACTTCGGAGCAGATGGAGACGGCGATGCAGAGGTCTCCGTCTGAGATGGAGTTGAGTCTGGTGACTATTTCGGAGCAGAGATCCACCCGAGCAGCAGAGGAGCTCGGTGGATACGATGGTGGAGAAAATAGCATAACAGTTGTCCCCAGTTATTCTGATTAATTATCAAGTTTTAATGACGAACTTCATTTTGTGGAATTGCCGGAGGGCAAATAAACCCAATTTCCGACGTTCGATTCGCTATATCTTGAAGAGGTTCAATACGGATATCCTAGCCGTTTTTGAGACACATGATGGGGGAGATAGAGCGAGTCGCATTTGTCAAGGTCTAGGCTTTGATAATTCTTTTCGGGTCGATGCGGTTGGTCAAAGTGGAGGACTATGGCTTCTCTGGAGATCGGATGTGGGAGTGGTGGAGATTGTGCAGTCTACTGACCAGTATATCTATGCAAGAATTGTGAAAGATCAAGAGACAACGAATTTAATTGTTGTGTACGCGGCTCCATCCGTTAGTAGAAGAAGTGGACTATGGAGTCAGTTAGAGGAAGTGATAAGTGGTGTGGTTGGACCTCTTGTGATTGGTGGCGACTTCAATACCATTGTAAGAGTCGATGAAAGAACTGGAGGGAGTGGTACACTTTCATTGGATTCCTTGGCATTTGGTGATTGGATTAGCAATAATTCGCTTATTGATATGGGATTCAATGGGAACAAATTTACATGGAAAAGAGGGCGTGTGGTAAGTTCGTTTGTGGCCAAACGCTTGGATAGAGTTTTCTGTTGTGCACAAGCCAGAATTAAGTGGCAAGAAGCTACTGTAACCCATCTCCCTTTCTTGTCATCTGACCATGCGCCTCTCTTTGTCCAATTGACGCTAGTGGGAAGAAGTGACCCGAAACACGCCTCCGTTTCGATTTGAAGCTGCTTGGCTGAGTCATGCGGGCTTTAAAGAGTTGCTCAAGTCATCTTGGAAACGGGAGATAACAACGCCGGAGGCCCTAAGTCTTTTACAGAAAACGCTCAGGAAATGGAATAAGGAAGTTTTTGGAGATATCCAGAGACGGAAAGAGAAGATTATGGAGGAAATTACGCTGGTCCAAAATGCACTCGATCAGGACCAAACAGATGCGCTAATTGCAAAGGAGGCTGAGCTGCTCCGAGAATTTGAGGTCATGTTGGAGCAGGAGGAGACATTGTGGTTCCAGAAGTCACGCGAGAAATGGGTTGCTTTGGGTGATAGAAACACATCGTTCTTTCATACATCTACGGTTATAAGAAGAAGAAGGAATCGGATTGAGCTATTGAAGAATGATGAGGGAAGTTGGGTTTCGGATAAAATGGAACTAGAAAGTTTGGCGGTAGAGTATTACAAGAGATTGTATTCCATGATAGATGTGGAGTTGGAGGTGGACAATCTGTCACAGGAAGGCTTTGATCGCCTTACACAATCCGAGATTCACGAGTTGAATAAACCTTTTCTTGCGGTGGAGGTGGAATCAGCAGTGACGAAGATGGGAAAGTTTAAAGCACTAGGCCCGGATGGTTTTCAACCGGTTTTTTACCAAGACTGCTGGGATGTGGTGGGAGAGTCAGTGGTGAAGTTCGTCCTGAAGTTTTTTGAATCAGGAGTATTACCACCAAATACGAATGATGCATTGCTTGTACTCATTGCAAAGGTAGCAAAACCGGAAAAGATCACGCAGTTTAGACCGATTAGTCTTTGTAATGTATTATTCAAAATAATCACGAAGACAATGGTAGGCAGGTTGAAGGGTGTAATGAACAAGTTGATTGGGCCAGCCCAGTCAAGTTTTATAATCGGGAGGTTAAGTGCAGACAACATCGTTGTTGTACAAGAAGCTGTCCATTCCATGCGGCGTAAGAAAGGGCGCAAGGGCTGGATGCTTTTGAAGCTGGATTTGGAGAAAGCTTACGATAGAATCCGATGGGACTTCTTGAGAGACACGTTACTTGCTGCGGGTTTAACAGAGAAATGGACGGAATGGATCATGCAGTGCGTTTCGGGGCCGTCAATGAACTTATTATGGAATGGGGAAAAAACAACTGCTTTTTAACCAATGAGGGGGCTGAGGCAAGGCGATCCGTTGTCGCCGTACTTATTTGTTTTGTGCATGGAGAGACTACGTCATTTGATAGAACATACGATTGTAGAGAAGCAATGGAAACCAATTAGTCTTTCTCGTGGGGGGCCTAAGTTATCACACATATGCTTTGCGGATGACTTAATTTTGTTTGCAGAGGCATCGGTGTCACAATTTGGTGTGATCAGGCGTATTTTGGAGAGAGTTTGTAATGCATCGGGTCAAAAAGTAAGTTTAGAGAAATCTAAAATCTTCTTTTTCGGGAATGTCTCACGGGAACTAGCTACTTCGATCAGCAATGTGAGTGGCATATCGGTTACACATGACTTGGGAAAGTACCTCTGAATGCCAGTGACATCCATGATAAAACATGGCTGGTGGCAAAGGGGGGATGTTCGTCAACTTGGCGTAGCATTACTATCGAATTGAGAGAGGTAGTAGAGCCGGGACTAAGCTGGGTTCTCGGGGATGGCCGACAAATTAATTTCTGGATAGATAGGTGGCTATTGGGTAATCGGTTGTTGGATGTAATTATTAGGGAACTTCCGGTGGGTTTTGAGGAGGTAAGAGTGCGCGACATGTGGAGGAATGGGTTTGGCTGGGATTGGAGTAGAATCACGCCATTTATTTCAAACATTACCAAGCTAGAACTCATGGCTATGGTACTGGATGATGTCACCGGGTCGCGGGACCGGCTGTCTTGGGGAGAGAGTGAGAATGGGATGTTTTCAGTGACAACGACGTATAGGTTACTGACTAAGGACAACTCTCCGGGACCAAACATGGTGAGTTTTTATAAGCAGGTATGGAGAGTGATAGCCCCAGAGAGAGTCCGTGCTTTCTTATGGATGGTCTGGAACCAAGCAATCTTAACCAATGCGGAGACGTAGACGACACCTATGTACTATGGATATATGTCAAGTGTGTAAGAATGGATTGGAGACAATCATACACATTCTTAGGGATTGTATGGCGATGGTAGGTGTTTGGTCTCGCCTTGTGCCCATCCGGAGACAGAATCTTTTTTTCGCCCAATCACTTCTTGAATGGGTGTATACAAACTTGGGTGATGATACAGTGGTACATGGCAGCAACTGGTCCACACTGTTTGCTGTGACGATCTGGTGGAGTTGGAAATGGAGATGTGACAATGTGTTTGGCAAGCATGGTAAGTGTCGGGATCGGATTCGGTTTCTTAAGGATCTAGCTCAAGAAATCACGATGGTGAATACAAAGATGCAGACTTCAGGTTCATGTAATACACGGGTACAACGAATGATTGGATGGAAACCACCTCCGAATAGCTGGATGAAATTAAATACTGATGGTGCGTCGCATGGTAATCCGGGTTTGGCAACAGCAGGTGGTGTTTTGAGGGATGAGTATGGCGAGTGGCGTGGAGGGTTTGGGTTGAATATTGGTCGATGTACGACTCCTTTAGCAGAATTATGGGGAGTGTATTATGGGCTATATATTGCCTGCGAGAAACGCATCACGCGTCTGGAGTTGGAAGTGGATTCTCAGTTGGTGGTTGGGTTTTTAAAGACAGGGATCAGTGATTCGCATCCGCTGTCGTTCCTGGTACGTTTGTGCCATGGCTTTTTATCAAGGGACTGGATAGTCCGCATTTCTCACGTGTATAGAGAAGCTAACTGTCTGGCTGATGGGTTAGCTAACTATGCATTCTCTTTGCCGCTTGGTTTTCATTCTTTTTCTGATTTTCCTCCGGTTGTGGAGTCGATTTTGCGAGACGATTTGCTTGGGTCTGCGCGCCCTATACGTATTCGACTGTAATTTTTTATTTTTTCTAATAAATGGGAGACTAGTCTCCCACCCCTTACCAAAAAAAAAAAAATATATAGTTTTGGCCAGAATTAGGACGTGGTGATAGTTGTCACAAGACACGCCTAAGATATTCACAACCCCCCATAAGTATTATTACTGACAGATTTACATCAAAGTGACGACAGAGTTACATGCAAGTGGCGATTTATCATGTTAATAGTATTACTTAAAAAATAAGTCATCTAAAATAGAGTTCTTATTTAGGGTTTTAGGGATTGATTTATTTTTAAACAGTGTAAGATTATATATCATGTTAATATTACTAATAAAAGTCATCTAAAATCGAGTTCTTATTTAGGTTTTAGGGTTTGATTAATTTTAAAATAGTGTAAGATTATATATCATGTTAATAGTACTAAACAAATAAAATTCATCTAAAAGTCATCTAAAATACAGTTCTTATTTAAAACTATTATGCTTCGTAATACTTGGTAATACTTTTTTTTACCCGTCTCGGTCCATACTTTGGGACCATACGATCATATACAAGTCTTCCAACGTATAAAGATCATTATACGAAAACAAACATTGATAAGTTGTAGAAAATAATAAACATTTATAAAGAGACTAAACAGCGTAAAGATTGATTTGAAAAGTGTGTATTGTCGATTTCTCAATTCTCACTGCCTTAACTTAAAATTTTTAAATTTTAAGATTGCTTTAGAAAATTAAAAAGGAATTTTCATTTCTATATATCTAATGTAAACATTTTTGAAGTTATAATATTTTAGCACTCTTGTTAAAATAATAAGCGTTGTAATGCTACTACAGTAAATGTAAGTTTAGATAAGATATCGTAAAAACTCAAAAAGAACAAAGAACTTATTAATTTAAAAAAAAAAACTTATTAAGGGTGAGAATGATAAACCCGGAAAATACGTAACACAAAATTCGATTATTTGTGCGAACTAAAAATGTGGTAGTAATATACGGTAGAGAACAAAAATTTGAGTAAAAAATAATCCCTATGGGTTAATAATTAAAACTATTAATAATAATGTGTAATGAGTAGAAAGAGAAAATATTCAACTACGCAATGGTGGTAAATTAAATTAAGGATTAAATTTTNTTTCCACCCAAAAAAAAAAGTTGAAGGAGACGTACGATAGGTTGATCAACGGCGATTTCGTCACGACTGAATCTCCCCAATGTCGTCTCCAGTGAAGAAGAGGAATAAACGATCGGTTGAACAGTCACCTGAATCGTCCCCAAATACGGAACTTCCAAATGATTTGATTGTAAGCATCTTAGCACGCGTCTCGAGATTGTATTACACAAATCTCTCCCTAGTCTCCAAAAGCTTCCGCTCGCTTCTTGCTTCACCTGAGCTTTATCAGACCCGAAACCTCTCAGGTTGCACCGAGACTTTTCTCTATGTTTGCTTACGTTTCCCTGATGAAGCTAATCCTCGCTGGTTCACTCTTTACCGGAAACCTAATCAAACCACTATGAAGCATCTGTTGGCTCCAACCCCAATTCTCAACTCTCTTACTATAGAATGGTCAAGTGTCGTAGTTGTTGGATCTAATTTTTACGCCATTAGCTCAGCCATTGAAAATTCTCCATGCTCTAACGGTTGGTTCCTTGACTGTCGAACTAACACTTGGCTTGAAGCTCCAAGAATGCGATTGGCTCACACTTACACTTGGCTTGATGGGAAGATGTATTTAGCAGGAAGCTCTGAAACTCCAGATTCTTTACACTGTGTTGAAGTGTACAACACAATTACTCAAACTTGGAATCCCGTGCCGCCTCAGAAACGGATATGGAAACCAGAAAATATGGAAGGAAAGATGTACTTCAACGATGCTGGTGAGTCTGTGGCTGTAAAGCCAAAGGATTTTACATTGGAACCGGTAGGATGGGAAATGGATTTGGGTTGCCGTTCTATTTGTATGATAGAGAACATAAGCTATCATTATGACCCTAGAGTAAGGTTTATATGGAGAAGAAAGAACACTAATGGAATAGTTTGGGGGACATTAATGGGTTTAGAAGAGCTACCTAAGTTTACGAGATATAGTACTGTTAAATTAGCGGATAACGGTGGTAAGCTTGTTGTTTTGTGGGACAAGTATGTGCCTGCTAGTGGGTACAAGGAGAAGATGATTTGGTGTGCAGAGATTTCGCTTGAGAAACGCAACAGTAAAGAGATTTGGGGGAAGGTCGAGTGGTTTGATGGTGTTCTTTCAGTCCCTAAGTCTTATAAATTCGTGGGTGCTCTTGCTGCTACTATTTAATNTTTGGTTTTTTTTTTTTTTTTTTTTTTTTTTTTTTTTGGTAAAAAGGCATTGCTTAGTTTTCAATATTTGTTAAACTTGGTTAAATGGGTTGCAGTTTATGTTGTTTCTTTGCAATGGTATCGTCTCTGTAATTTAACAAAAAAATCAGCCGTCAAACAGAGTAACTCAGCAGCCGTTACTTAACCTTATAATTAAATTCAAAAATGTTTACAATAGATGTGTAAAGAACAAAATTGGATATAGTAATGAAAAGGGTGATGAAAATTCCTTTTTAATCTTTTATTACAATCTTAAGGGTGTGGTAAATCGACCCAAAAAAAAGGCTTAACCATATGTTAACCATATCTTTAGACTGGGGTAAATCGCCACTACATGTAAATCTATCGTCACTTTGATGTAAGTCTGTCAGTAATTAATACTTTTGGGGGTTGTGAATATCTTAATAGGCGTGCCTTGTCACGATCACAACTATCACCACGTCTTAATTCTAACCAAAACTATTATTACGATGTAATATTCGAGGTTTGCATCAGTTATTTAAACTACATGGCTGACGTAACGCAAATTCGTTCGTGTTTTTGGCTCTGTTATTCATGTAAATATAAGCTGAGTTATCGCAGAGAAGCCTTATTTGGCTAAGTTATACTAACCACGTTGCTGAATTTTATTCATGTCACGTCTGATTTATAGTCAAGTTAGTATTATTTATGTCAGTAATCAAGGGTAAATATGTACGTTTTTAATGCCCATGCACTTATTATATACTTATTAACTGAATAGATGTATTTAGTTTCCCAATACATGTGATGTCAGGATTTATGTGTACATGTGAAGTTGGGAAACGGAAATGTTGTATGTAGACTTTTTAGGTGTTACTAGTACAGTATAAGCTGTGTGGGTCGATTACTAGACCCTTGACTATTTAACATTTCGAAAAAATCCACTGGGAACGTGTCTACATGTAGTCATGACGTAACCTGATTCTTAACAAGTTGGTAATACCTGAGCAAACTTTGGTATACATGTTGGTACTACATGGTAATATCTGGTTATATTTAGTTACATGTGCAACACAAGTGAATATTAAATTGGTTTACATTAAAATAATTAACGTCGATTAATTAGGTGGCACTAAAAGATCATCGATTAATTATTATATTTCATGCCCGAAAATAATAAAAATTTTGAGACAACTAGATAGTAGTACTATTAGACAATAGGAGTATATACCAAGAAATACTACTTTGGCAATACTACTTCATAATCCGTACTACTACTTCTTGATCCCAAAAAAACCATCAAACATATACTAGTCTTACACCATATATTAAGATTTATAAACAAAACATAGAGAAGGCATAAAACAAAACGAACATAGATACATGCTGCAGACCAAACGGATATCAATGCGTTGGCCCAGACAGCTTTTCAACTCAACTCGCATTACGCGTCAATAACTTCTTAACATCCCGATCCCGAACCTCTTTATCCTTGTTATCCATCTCCCTACGCAATTGTTGCAGAAAAATTTTGTCTTCTACGAATTTTCTAATTAGTGCGGAATGATCTGCAACTATCGTCGTTAACCTTTTAACCTCTTCTTCGATTGCGGTGTCCCACGTTTTCCGAATATGCTAGCCATCATTCTGCTAATATATACGGATATAAAATACCGACATTGAAAGCTGAGACATTAATATGTACTCGATTTCAATAATCTGTAAATCACCTCAAAATATTTGCAGCTAAAGTATCTAACTACTTTGTCTGCTTCGTTTTGAGAGATCTCCTTCACAATGCCTTGACCGCAACAACAAAGTTTGGGAATGCCGTTAGCACCACCAGAATTGAAATACCTCTCGTAGCGGTCGATTCTATTTTGTTATTTGCTCCGCACCATGAAGTTTGGGTCTCCGCATCCATGATACCAACCTGACTCGAATTAAAGGAAAATATTTGTGATATTTTGTAAATAAAATACTAACACTCGCAATTTTCGATAATCCAAAATATATTCGATGGTCAATCAGAAGGACTCGGGTAGTCGGGTTATACGAGAGAAGACGAGCTCGAAAGGAAGTGCGTTGGTTGAATGATAGTACTCCCTATTATATGGTTTTTTTTTTTTTTTGGTTAGGTTTTTTTCAATTTTATTCGTATTCCTAAAAGAAAATTTAAATATTTAAATAAAATTTTGACGTCCTTGTATTTGGGCCCACTTTTCATAGTTCTATATTTTTTCTTGAGAGTCCTCTACCAGATAATTCATAAATAAATAAAAGATACTTGTTGGAGTATATTTGACTAATTTATTTTTTACTCTGTGTGATTTAATAATTTTGGGAAATTCGTTTGATTAACAGTTGTTTTAACAGTTTAACCTATCAATGTTGACACTAGAAATACAAATATATACGTTTACGGATG
Source organism: Erysimum pusillum (assembly GCA_900406355.1). Taxonomy (NCBI): domain Eukaryota; kingdom Viridiplantae; phylum Streptophyta; class Magnoliopsida; order Brassicales; family Brassicaceae; genus Erysimum; species Erysimum pusillum. The sequence goes on along the minus strand of OVBW01000277.1, from coordinate 6,072 downwards.
TACTGCTAATCGTGGATAAATATCCATCGTTCAATAAGTAATCTTTTGTATATGTATTTATCGCCCACGTACGCAAAATTTATTAGAAATACATATATATATGTTTGCAACAAAACATATAAATGATGTGTGATGTCAGGATTACTTTATAATAGATTAGCACCCACCAAAAAAAAACCCATCCATGGTGTACATAAGACTACTCTTCTCTCTCAAAACATTTATTAATTACACTTCGGAAAAATCGGAAAAAGCAAGCAAAACTCTCTAAAACTTCTCCTCTATGTAAAGAACATCATCAATGTCTTCTTGCTCTTACTATCTTCCTTATTCAATGTCTTCTTACCCTTACCATCGCGTACAAGAGTTATCACCAGATATCAGTGGGTGGAAAATAAAAGTTTATGTTCAAAAGGTTTTCAAGAATCCATTGGTGGAGCCTAAACGGTTTCAGCTCGGTCTCATTCTTGTTGATGAATGTGTATAATATTTTTGCTTTTTTCCTTTTAAATGACTGTTTTACATTCTTCTACTACTATTATGTCGTCTGTTATCTTGGTTTTTATATATTTTTTATTTGGTCATACAAGGGATATAAAATCGAGGCGACATTCAACCGTGATATCTCTAATTTCAACTCATCACGCATCAAGGAGAATCAGTGGAAAATTATGACATCGGTTATCGTCCGCTATCCCGCCAGCGGTCTGCCTAGGCCAACAAACCATGGTTACGAAATTTTTGTGACCGATAGAACCATCGTGACAAACACAGTGGGAAGGGAAATGGATGTGTTCAATCGGCTAATTCCTTTTGACCCTATCATGAATAACACTTACGACACAAGTCAGTTGGTCGGTGAGTAGAACAACACTCATCGCTAAGGACCTATATGTATAAATTGTATGAGTCTTATTGAATGGTTTGTATTTTTGTAGATTTGATTGGTGCCGTGACATATGTTTCAGAGTTGAGCTCTTTTAAGCCTCATCCTTTTAACCCCCGTCAAGGAGACAATGCAGGGTACAATATATATTTTCGGATCAAAGATAAATAGTAAGTTGCATATCCATTATTGCATATTACATAAACTGTTTTAATCAATTATATGATTAATATTAAGTATGCTACTTTATGATTAATATTATGTATGCTACTTTATGTTTTGTTTTTATAATTTTACTGTCTATAAGCGATCACGAGCTGCTCTCTGTAAGGCCACCGTCGAGACTGCATTAATATTCCACGACAAATTTCGAAGATCTGGCCGTACAAACATGGTGATTGCACTGTTAATGTGGAGGGTTGATAGGGTGTTTTTCGGTAGAGGCGGTGCGGTGATAGTTAGCCATGCTACTTACTCTCAGATATTTCCAGAGCCCGATACACCGCAAGCGGATGATATCAGAATGGTGCTCGCTAGTGATCAGGGGTCGGAAGAAAGCGTGTGAATATTTTTATATTTCTTAAAAGGAAATGTTGTACGTTGACTTTTTTGGTGTTCGTATATCGTATATGATGGATATTTTTACACTTATGTTGTAATCAAAACTCTATATAATTTTTTTCGATGTATTTTTAAACTAAAATGTGTGGTTTTTGGGACAACTCTGTTCATGTAATCTTACACTTTAAATGGTAGTAAATACGCACTTTTCTACATGATCGAATACCCTTTTTCGTACGTATCAACTTGGCAATACCTGATAAAACTTTCTTTCATTTCTGCATACTTGGGTACATGTACATGGTAACACTACGTGTGTTTTATTTTAAATATTCGCAATACAACATAAAACCAAAATATATTGTTTTGATATTTGATATTTCTAGTGTTTTCCTGTATTTTAATTGTAATATTCCATCATGTATGACGATATTGATAAATAGTTGGGCAAACTTGGTAGTAATTGGTACTATCTTTGTATTTCTCTTTTTTTTTTGTACTTCCAAAACAAAAAAATACAAAGATAGTACTTCGGCCGAACATATATAACATATGTTTTATAATTAAACGAAGTATCTTGTCAAAACCAAGTAGGGAAAACACACGAAACATACAAACCCAAAGCATATGTACTTAAGTACTTTTCAAACATAATTAACTTTTTCTAATTCAAACCCAAGACAAAAATTATCAAAACGTATGTAAATTAAAAAAACCGAGAATACTAAGATCTTGTTCTCGCTTCTTCGACGTTCACAATCGCCGTCCTTGCAAGCCTAAAGCCAAAATAACCAAAAATTAAATAGAAGAATAAAGTGATTGTAAGTGCATAAGTTTGTTGTATAACTATTTGGCTTATTACATTTCACAGATGTCTTCAACCTCGGGAATGTTAGGGTTTACATCAACCTTCGAAATACCTCCACTGGTGGAAATCATGCGATTATAAGGCTTTTCTGGGTATCGAATCACCTTCCACCACCTCAGAGCGACAATGATAACACCACCACCACACATTCTGTAATTACGTTCGAAGTCCAAAACTTCTTTGTTGACAGCCATACATTCTAGAACATTTTCAGTATGCTCATAAAATCGAAATGCAAAGTCAACAAAAATATGGCATATCTTCCGTAATGAATATAGTTTTAAAAGAAACTTACTCCTTATCTTTCATTTGGAACGGAAAATTGAATCCGGCAACATCTTGTGAGTTGTTGGAGGTGATCTTTAGTGGACCAACCTCTATAATGGCTCCAACCAAATCTACGAACGAAAACCATTAAAATAGTACTATAAAACATGCAATTAATAAATAAATACTATCTTAGATCGATATGAATTTATATTGCGGCTTACCCACTAAGATTGTAGTATCGACCCAGCCCTGAGTGATTGAAGCAAACGATTCGAAATTATTGTTAATATTTCCAGCAACGGGGGTATACGTAGCTTTTTTGACTACTGTGTCTTCGAGGAAGACGATCTTGTAAAACTGTTTTGTGGCCTTAAACTCATCGAGGTTCACTCGAACACCAAATTTCGTGATAGTCAACCATTCCCCTTCGGATATCAACTCAACGTAGTAACGCGCAAATTGTTTATCAACCATTGCCTCGGTCCTTACTCCCTAACCACGACAAAAGTTACCACATTATAAATTAGTAAACGTTTAATATAAATTTAAAAAATGAGATGATTAAATGAAAGACTTACTTCTTCGTCTGATAGAATCAAACCCATAGAGTCGTCGACGTAGATACCGAATGATCTTAGTACCTTAACCCTAATATGCCATCCCGTGATTTGGAGATTCAGATTGGAGATGTTATGGTAAAAGTCCATCGATCGATGTTAAGTTTTGGGACTTCATATTAGGATTTGGATGTGGTTAAGAACTACTTCTTATTTCAGTGTAAGAAATAATGGCAAATTGGGTGTTTTAATTTATCAACTGTGTGAAGATTAGTCGAGTGGGGTCCATCTTTCCATGTGTCATTTGTATAGTGGTTGAAAAATGTATTAGTAAATAATATAAGGATTATCCACGTCCTTGTGTTTCGATTGACCGCGAAAATTAAACAAAAAATCATCATTTTTCATACTCCATAAATATAAACTCGCTATGGACACATATATATAGTAAAAACCCATAGATGTTTACTATTTTTTCTATTGTCATTAGACTCCACTAAACTTATGTTTTAGCTTATTTGTAAAAGAAACAAGAAGTTATTGTATCATCATGTACTTATGGCGGACTAACTTGATATGATCCTATGTTTTGTTAAGGGAAATTTATTACCCAATTATCAAGTATTATAATATTACATAGTTTGTCCTAGTAATTCCCAATATTTACAATATATTGGTTAAGTTAATAAACAACTCAAATTGTCACATCGTAATATTAGTTGTGGCACGACTTTAGACGTGTTGATGGCTTTGACCAGGGACGCAAAGATTGTTCACAACCCCCAATAAGTAATAATTACTGACAGACTTACATAAAGTTACGATAGATTTACGTCCAGTTTATTAGATCATAAAAAAAAAGAGAGAGAGAGAGAAGAGAGTGAGATAGAGAAATAAATGTGTATGGTTTATATCTTTTATTCTTGGGTTTTTCCGTATATTACTAATTTTTAGTTCGCTCAAATATTATAATTTTGAGTTATTCGTATATTTCGGGTTTTTCATTATCACCCATATAATAAGTTATTTATTTATATAAAAGTTATTTGGCTTTTTTTAGACTTATGATAGCTTTATGTAAACTTACATTTACTGTTGTAGCATTCGCTCATGTTTATGTAAAGAACAAAAATGGATATAGTTAGAAATCGCCAATACACGCATTTCAAAAGTGTCTTTTTCTTTTCTGGGAACTCGATATCTTTATATATTTGAAACTTGTAAAATCTTGCTCTATCTTTATCTTTACTGTTGTAGCTTTAATAAGAAATTTTCTAACGAGAGAGATGGCTAGAGCCTAGAGCTACTAGGAACCCTGATTTTCTTCGGTGCAAAGAAGAACGGAACC
>OVBW01000276.1:3837-21557 GCA_900406355.1 Erysimum pusillum | reverse complement strand
AAAAACGATTAGAGACTAACCAAATATGTGATTCCCAACGACCTGTTCTTCTGTAAAACGTTACTCCTCTATACTGTGAGCTTCTTGACCTTGGTCCTCTCCTACTCTTCTTCACCTGAGCCGGAACCGGCGCCGGAGCCGGAACCGGAGCAGCCGGAGACATCAATTTCGTTTCTCCATCACCAATACGGTCAAAAGAGAGATCAATCCAGCTTCTAGAGCTTGATCCTTCATTAAAATCTCGTAGATGTCCACAATCTCCACTCACCGGAAAAAACTCCTTAGTAACTCCGGCGAGACTTTCAGTTTCATCTCCGCCGCCGCCGCTGCTACTGCTTCCGACTTTTAAAATATCGAAACTAAGAGTGAAGGCACGAGTCGAGATAGAGTCGTCGTCTCCATCGGCATTGATTACAGACGATGTCGATGTACCGGACTCTTCAATTCGGTTACCGGAACCGTCTGATGTTTGTCGATCTAAGTATGATTCACCGTACTGAGCCGAATCGGGAGAATCAGCGTCGAGATTAAGATCCAACATCTTAATCGGAAAATTTTCAAACGGTTAAGTCACAATCAAAGCTCCAAAAGTACCAAATCTAGCAAAGGCGATGAAGAATCAGTATCAATGATCACTATCGATTCAATCTCGAGCTCGAGAAACGCGCGAAAAATAGAGATGATCGGAGAAGAGAAAGGGAGATTTCAGATTTTCAACGGTTTAGTGTCATTGAACGGAGAGTAATATAATAGAAAATTACGGAGGAGAGAATGGAGAATAAAAGGAGAAGTTTCGTCGCCGGAAAAAGTTACCGGCGGCGAGAGAGAGTTAAACGGATATTTTTAATTGGAGAAGATGATAGGGAGGGAGAAAGAAGAAGACGTGTGAGGGAACATTTCAGACCCATTTTTCAGAGGACGATCATTATTTATAACTATATGTTATATCGGTAATGTGTATGATTTTTTTTTATAATAAAGTTTAACATATTGTTGTTGGTCCTTTTTTGGCAGTGGTTTACCGGCTGAACAGGTTTTCCGGTTTTTCTTTTTTGATTTTTTTAAAGAAAATATCCGGTTCGGGTTGTTTTTTTTTGGTCAATGCTTTGGTTTATTATGAATAGCATTATAAGACTAGAGTATTCAAAGAGCCACTACATCTAATGATCCTTGCGATTTTTATTTTTCATTAACCCATGTGGATAAGAGTAAATCAGAGTAATTATTAATGTGTATATGTCACACGTCGTTACTAATCGGACCCCTAGTGTTAGAACTTGAAAACATAAGTGTGTGCGCCAATTTTGCAGAGGATGGGATGCGCGACATATGTGAGCACTGATCATATAGTAACTGAATCATAAGTCATGAAGAATGGATGATGAATTGATGATTGATGAGTGTATAACAAAGATCGTAGAACACATCAACATTTGTTTAAAGATCATAATACTAAAAAAGCTCTAGTTAGTTTGTCTCTTGCAGTAATTTAACATTTTGAGAATCTGAGTCTTAAATTTGGTGTAAACAAATTAAGTCGTTGGTAAGTAGTAACCACTAGACCAAATAGTTTCTTCAATCATCTAATGTTTTGTCATGATAAAACATTATAAGTAGTTCATATTTGTCATTTATTTGGATCATTTAGATTAATTTGGTATGTAGGTTTTGGGGAATTATCCTTACTAGTTTTGGAAGGGAATATGCCATTTGGCAAAGAGAATCTACATGTGTGTTTGCGTTCTTGCCTCTAGAACTGATACATCATACATATATATACTATAACTGTACTATTACACGTTGATTAAATATTTGAATGAAGTACACTTTTCATAGATTTAATGTTTAACTGTTTCTTTTTGTTTGAGCCAAACCGTGAAATCGGTTTGATTGCATGTAATTTTCCTGTTTAAGTGTAAACTTTTTCTATAGTGAATCGATTGAAATCAGGTCAGAAAATCATACTTTTTTCAGAACATTAGATTTGATACCTTCTAAAAGTAATATAAAGTAATAATATATCAACCACATATTGAGATCGAGATCGAGAAATTGAGGGGTTTAGGGTTAGTAGAATACATCTAAAACATGCGATTGTGAGCTCTCTCTCTCTCAAACAGCATTGTACTAGCGGCTGAGATTGGTCAATATATATAAGGTGGGTCAGTGATCCAACGGCTGGGATTGACTCAAATTTTTGTTTGATTATTAAAATCTAAAGAATAGTTTCTTAAAGCTAATCTTAAAAAGGATTAAGCTTCACAACATTATTCATTTTCCTAGATTATCCTTTACATGTGATTTAGGATCCACCAACTGTATTTTTCCTCTTGTTTTCATCGTCTCCGTTCATGAGCATGATTAACACGTGATTCTCTCGTTTGTAAACAACTTGTGTATTGTACTATATTGTTGTTTTCTTCTTTTTTTCTCTTTCTCGTATGGCTTTTATTTTATATCGACAACATTACTTTACATTACGTTAGAGTTATTGTATACTTTATTGAAGTTTTCCTAATTCCATATCTTGTACTGAGATTTAACTTAAGAATAAATTAAGGATTCATTCACTTTTCTGCATGCATAGCAACAAAAGAAACTAAAAGATTAAGATATATAATATGCAATTTTTTTTTTTTTTTGAACAAACTCATATAACATGCAATTTAATTATTAAGTTCATAGGTTGAGTTGAGTTAAATTACTTATTTTCACAACTCTTATTGGTGCATGATTATTTGTCCACATGTCGTGTCTTTTGCGTCCGTGTCTTAAAGTGAAATAATTACCCTAACACTAGTGATTAGATACATACATCAAATAAGATTAATTTAATAACTAGGTTCATAAGTGTTTGTCTAATTAATTCATACGAGGGATAGTTAAGCCAGTTGTTCGATTCATTAAAATATCTGCGAGATCTTAAAAGCAAGCAACGTAGAAAACCTTGCCGACAGGGAAATTATGCAAGTGGGCCGGTAGTTAAATTGTTTTTGTAAAAAATAAATAAATAATGTTGAATAATAATATGATTATTTATATCTATTGGATGCAGTTGTTGTAAATAATATTATGAGATTTTTTTTTTGTATTATTATGGGATGTTTGTTGAAAAAGTATGTTTACGGGTACTTGTGAATTGTGGTTACTTCACAATAATATACTACTACTATACAACTTTTGGGGAAAGAAGTGACTAATCTTTTGAAATTTGTTTAATATTCACCGTAACACCATCAACACCTATTTCAAGGTTAATGTCAAAGTTTCAATTTTATATGCGACTGACAGTAGATTTTGAGGATCTCGTTTATTAGAAGGAAACATAAAAGGACCAATTCTAGTTCATTTTTAATAACGATATATTTTCTAAATGCCATTTTTTACGACCTCGTGATAATGCCATTTCCTTGTTAAAAAATAGTTTTATCAATGAAACATACTACTTTTCTAAGGTATGGGTGTTAGTGTTTAATTACTGTTTACTAATAAGATTTTAAATGGATTTAGCGTCTTCCCATGAACTTTAATTTGGTTACAAGGAATGATTTTCCTTATTGTAATTGTAATTGAACACTGAGGTCAATAATGAGGTCTAAATAAATTACATATGACTCCTTTCTATCAATGAGTTTGTTGAATGAGATAGTGTTATATCATGTATTCATGTTGTATTAGAAAAGGTGTTTTAAGAAATTCTTAAAATTCTTCTCAATGTTTTTGCAATGTCTTAAAAATTTAAAACACATGGTATCATAGAATTTAAGCAGAGATAAGAAATAACATGCCAAACCAAAATGAAGTTATAATTCAAAAAATGAGACATGGTGGTTGAAATCTTTGACTAGTAAATAATAAATACATGTTTACCAATAAAATCTACTAAGATGTAGATATTTTTCTTGTAACATGGGAAAAGCCAAAATGTAAGACACGCACTTCTTCCACACATTTTCCCTAAAGATCCTCCCAAATTAGTTGGCTCCCATGATTTTGACATTTCCTATCATTATGTATCCCATTCACATCCCAACTTTGTTTGTTTCTTCGATATACATTTTTCTAAAAAAATCTTATAATTATCTATTGTATTTTTATTTGTTTGATAAAGACTAATCAGTTGAATCTGGACCCTTAAAAATCTATAGTTATATATATCTAGGTACCCATTGCTTAGGAGATAGGACGGTATTATCCTCAAAAAATGGTACGACCAAATACTTATCTTTGGTTTTCATGTATCAGCTTGACTAGTACTACGTCGTACTTTATGTTTTAAAATAGGTATCAGAGTACCATTTTTTTTTTTCAAAATATATATAATTGACCCATTTTTTTATGGACAATTCTCTAAAATACCACTATTTTTGTTTTTTGGACAAAAAATACCACCAAAATAAAATAAATTTTTTAATTTTTAAACTTTAAATTCTAAATTCTTAACACTAAACCATACCCCAACCCTACCCCATAAATATTAAACCCTAAATTGCAAAATAATCAACCCAAACCAAAGATTTAAAATTACATACCTATGAACAAATAGTGGTATTTTTGGAAAGAAAATTTTTTTAGTGGTATTGGAGAGCATTTCTCTTTTTTTTTTTTTTTTTTAAACACTCTAAAAAAGTTTAAAGCTTTATCCAAAAAAATTTCTATAAACTTATTTAAACTGTTTAATATTAAAATCTAATAATTTGTTCCTATGAAAATTTATATATACTTCCTCCCTTTATTAATATATTATAGATGTATTTGGGAGAAACATTATTTACAAGAAGAGATGTTATATAATATAAAGCAAAATTTGTATAATATTTTCTATTTATCTCTTACTAATTAAAGTTAAAAAATAATGAAACAATGAATATTAGTAATAAAACAAAAGTATATTAGGAGTTTAATTTTGTTTTAAATAATACGTGTATAAACCTAACTAAAAGTAAAAAAAAAAAAAAATGATTCCAAATCATATGATTTTATGAAAGGGGACAAGTATTATAATTTTTTTCACCATCTCCGCCATAATGAAAATTGGTCGACATGAAAAGGAATGAACAAAAGAAGAAGTTAATCATAGGTTAGTGTTGGAATAAAGAAAAACTATGAAAATGATTAGAAAAGAAGAATTTAGAAATGCTTTTCTTGCTATCTTAGTCACACAACAAAATACTTTTGTGCCCTTTCCCATCATGGTAAGTGGTAACCAAGTCTTCAACCTTAAAAGATACATAAATATATAAAACTCATAAATCTGGAAAACGTAAACTATTCCAATTTTGGTTACTCCCAATTATGGGTCGTCTCCTCGTTACCTGCTAGAGCCGGTAGGTAAACCAAGTCTTCATTCTTAATTCAGACAAATAACAAAAAAAAATTGTTATTTTTCTAAAATTTTTGTGATAATGTGAAAAATCTTAGCTACCCAATAATACAATGCCACGTTGTGGATATGCCAACCTATATGATCCAACGGACGATATATTTCCTTTCCTAGTGACCTTTTTTTATGTAAACACCAGTACACCACCATTGTTGATATGACACATATTTGGAAAACAAAAATACATCAAAATCAACTGAACAAAATAATTGGATGTGATTGGTAATTTCAATCGTATGAGGTTGACTTACTTCTTCCATTGCCAAACAGACTGATGGATGCAATCAACGGTTAAAAATAACGATTTAACTAGTCGTTGAAACATGCTGTCAAAAATAAAAATAACGATTAACTATATATATATATATATATATATTTTCTTTATTAGATTCATATTAGCTATATTTCTTTATTAGATAAGGCAAACCTAAAGTGTTAAAGAGAATAAAAACATGATGATTTTTGGTCTTTTTTTATACTCTCTCAATTTCATAAAAATAAGATAGTTATTACTTTTCACAATTTTTTTTTTTTTTGCAACACACAATATATCCATATATATATTACTCTTCATAAATACAGAATATTTTGTTTATGAAACAATTATTTTCTTTTCTTTGTCATTTTTATTTATATTATAGGATTCAATAATAACATACACCGTAAGATTAATAAGAGATATAAGCCCTAAGTTTGAAGGAAGACAGAACCTTGAGAGGAACAAATTTTTTTCTATTAGAGGAGGAAATATAATTGATGTCGACAAATTTTTTTAAAACTTTTCGAATAATGGATCATTGAAGATTTTGGCTAAAGACAAACTAAGTGCAAACAAAAGAAAAGTAAAAAGACAGTGGAGACCTTACAATAATACACTATAATATTAATATGTTGTTAACATCTCAAACAAAGTACCAAAATCATCTTAACTAACGAAGAAAGAAGGGACCATTACGCAATTTATATATAATAAAGAAAGAGCAAATCAATATCTTTTGAGAATATAATAAGTTATGTGGAGGGCTTGTAGTGCACAGCATCCAACATGAAAACAAAAGATTGGACAAAATAAGTAATTTTCTTTATAATAATTTAGCCAAGTACAAAAGCAGTGTTTCCATTAATGGTGAGAATCTGTTGTCGGCAAGAATAGTGTACGAGGTTTGAAATCTCTATGGCTTAACGTGGTCGTTTCCTGACCGTCCATTTATATATCTATCTCTTTTTTCACTTGCAGCTTTTTTTTCTTCTTGGTAATGAACTTTTGTTTGGAGAAAAATAAATAATCCTTTACTTTCTTTTTTTTTCCTAAAGAAATTAAATAACCTTTCGTTGCGAACAGATACATACTTCAGTCGTCTTTACCAAAGATTAAACTCGTGAGTTAAAACTTATGATTACCAAATTGTTTTGGTGCCATAAAAACATGATAATTAGATATAATTTACGATTTTTTTTTTTTTTTTTTTTTTTGAGAAAAATTTACGATTACTTTTGGTATAGAAAAACATTATGAGTTAGATTGAACACGTAGAACTATAAATCAAGTTATGTATTAGATACTTTTTTTATCGATAGTGCAAGTTTAAAAGAAATTTGTTTAATTTTAACTAATTAAAAGTTTCTTTCTCTAGTTAATGTCTTCATCTGAGTTAACAAAATTGTGTGCTTTGTTTTATAAGAAAATATATGAATATATCAATGTGTAACTCTTAATTTACTCAACAAAAAAAAATTAATAGCTTGATGAAAATCATGTGTAACCGATCATTTTATGAGCTAACAGTTTTTACCAAATACAATATACCAAAACTGGTTAGGAGCTTTAAGAATATTTTTTTTTTCTGAAAATTTAATATCGAGATCAAACATGGTTTATATCTAAATCGAAACAAAATTTCAAGGAAAGATGTTACCATTACCATATTCACCTCAGTCTTTACTCTTCGAAATTATATATGTAAAATGTTTAGTTTTTAACCCCAAATATTTACGAGCCAAACAAAACTTTCTCGTTGGCCTATATGTTAATAAAAACGACATTTTTAGCAACACAAAAACAACAAATATAGCCAAAATATTAAACTCGAAAATCTGAATTTATATCGAATTGATACTATCTATAACAGGGACAAGAAACTAAATGATTCGTTTCCACATTCATCCTCTTGAATACTCTTTCAAAGGTAGGGTTTCAGAATTGTAATCAATTTATTATCTCTTTTCATCCTCTTGTTACATAGACTTTATTTAACATGCCACATCATGACTTAATAACTACAAAGAACATGACAACGACTAAACATCATTCGGTTGAATCATTTCTTTATAAAACACTCTAAAAAGAGAAGAAAACAAATTATAATAATTCGTTTGAATCATTTCTCAACTCGCTCTGAAATCACTCAAGTAATCCAGATATAAGTTTGCTTATCTTCAAAACAATTCCCAAAGTGGGTCTGAAGGCACACCAACATTAGTACATGCAAACATAATAACTATAGAAACGAGGTTAATTAATATTTCTTTATATTGATATTTATCCATTCTTTCGAACGTCAGAAGACTCACAATATAACATCTTAGGGTCTGATTATTTAAAACGTTAAGCGTTAGATTTGGAGTCAAAATTTGAAGGATACAAAAATCCAAATACATATAATTTTGGCAATGTTTTATATAATGGTTTAAAACGAAAATGTCGATTATGTTTTATAAGTGCGTTAAAATAAATTATTTGAAAGCATCTGAATTTTTATGGTGTTTTCAAAATGAAAGAATGTGAATCATTGCTTCTAGTTTCATTTTACTCTATGAACATGCATGACTTAGAAAACTATTATAAGCAAGATAATACTAATTATTTCACCTTGTTGTAGATTATTAGACAATTATAAATAAGATTGTGTTCAATGGAATTGATAAAATTGAGAATGAAGAAGATATATGGTCTAAATTAAATCTTTGACTTTGAACATTATAATTTTTTATATTTAATTGAGTAATTATACATATATATATATATTTAATATTATGTATTGGATTTAAGTTGTTAAAATAATATTTTTATAATTAATATAATTAGGTGTTTGATGTTTTATTATATATATAGATGCATTCTATACGTATTTGCAACCGTTTTTAAAAAACTTTTAGAAAATCGTATCTCTATTTTAAATGCTTTGCTTTCGCATATCTACTTGTGATTTGATTATATGTAACTTAACACACTACTGACAACACATTATCAAAAAAAACACATTATCGATATTTTTGTTGGTAAGAGTCATTTAGTTATGTCTCTCAGACTCTCACAATCTATCATGTAATATAGTGGGGATCAATCACTAACACAATCAAGGTTAGCCATTGGTAACTTTTCATTAAACATTTTAAAGTGTTGAGCCAGTCAGCGATGCCAATAAAAGGAAACATATATAAAAAAATTGAAATGGGCCTAATGGCAAGAGAGTCTAAACATTTAAAAGAAAAAGACGTATCGTTATTGGTTCACACCAAACATGTTAACATCACAAACATATTACTATTATTATTAACTCAACGTATTGCCTCCTCCAACATCTACGCGTGAGTCTATACAATACATTATACATCTGTATAGATGTTTCAATTATTTTATGTGAGATACAAATTAAATAATATTATTAGTTTATAAAATCCAAATGCAGTGGATGCCATCAAATAAAAACATATCCAAAGTAGTATATTTAGTACCCATGAAGTTTTCTAGTGGCTTCTTAAACTAAAATAACGACAAAAGAAAGATAAATATAATTATCATGGGGCATGGAATATGATGCCATTTTAATTAACTATGATTATCCGGTTTGAGTAATATATCATATTCGTAGAACCAGATTTGTCTTTCTTATTTTTGTTTTCGTTAAATTTGATTAAGAAGAGAAGAACCCGACAACTGTCTAGAAAAATGATGCTGACATGAGGTTTTTGCAATATATAAACAAATTTAAATAAATAAATGATTTGACCTTTTTTATTGATTACACCAATTTGCTTAAAATAAATAATTCGTTAAATGAAAATGTTATCCTATCAAAATCAAGCTACCTTAATGTTGATACTTTTGCGAGTTGACGTGCACAGAGGACTTAGCATTTAAAGCTCTTGCATGCCTACTGATGATACTATCTGAAAGATCCAATCCGAATATGAGATTTGATGGCATTACCATTAATGATAAGACAGAGTTAAATATGTGTAAGTAAAATACTTTATAGGGATAATTAGGTGTCTAGCACATTTATAAAACTAATTTGTTCAAATAATATATTTTTCAGTTTTCATTTAGTAACTAACACTTTCTAAATTATGACGGTTCTTTTGAGTTGATAGGAAGTTAGGAACTTAATGAGTTAGCTTAGTTTTAGATAAACTAATCTGTGTTACCATGTGAAAGTTACATTTTTATTTTATGAGTTAACATAAATATATTTTAGGTTACTACTGTTAATTGAACACCAAAAAAATCGATTGACATTTTGAAAAGATGGAAACTTTCACATGGTTTCAAAATTTTTAACCTTTTTTGAGAAAATTATTGCTTATAGTGTATTAGATAACATGAACTATTTGGAGTAGTATAAGCGTATTTCCAATCAAGTTTAGCAAAATTTCATAAATTTTAACAATTATTTTGACTTGACAATAGAGAATAGACTATATAAATCTTTACGGAGAGAAAAGAAAAACCTTGACGTCCACTTTCTCATCAGGTCTTTTCTTGTCATTAATAAAGAAAAACATTATTTTGACTTGACAATAGAGAATAGACTAATAAAGATAAACATTTTCTTCATATGAACATATATAGTCACATACCATCTCATACATATTCCAACAACAAACAAATAAACAAACAAACCCTTTACCAAAAGCTAATAAGTTATAGAGTGCACTGAGAGATCTAACCTACCAAAACATGAAAATGATATACAAATTGTGAGATTTAATTGCTAATCATCTGCTATAATGCATCAGTAACATCATTAGTTGAATTGAGAACTAATGACTTGCTCTTGAGGTTGTTTGTATCATTTGGAAGTTGTTGGTTCCTCTTGTTTGCTTTTCGTATCAGCACGCCTTTGCTTCGTGCTACGAGCAATCCCCGTGAAAATTAATCACGTCGCTGTGTCCTGCATTCTTCTCATCATCAGTTTTAAGCCTTTATATTGTAATATTGAGTCTGCCTAATTAAGGCTTATGACTTTGTTTAAGCAGATACAAGTTGGATACATGGTAAAATGTAATCATGGATAAGATATGAAGCGACATAATCGGGGTCAATTATACCTCGAGCATGAATGGTGTTGATTCCTGGGCCATTCAGTTCAGTCCCGTTGTCACTCAGCAATGAAATTCCAGCTGATGTTATATGGAACGGGAAGGCTAAAGGAGGCGACATAGGAGATTTTGCAACCTTAATGATTCTCTGACCTGCAAAGCATGAAGCCAACCACATGAACAAACATTCTTGGTAGCTACTGAGACCTTATGCTTTACTTTTTTCATTCCATGAATTAGTGAAGCCTTGCCTGACTTGGCTTCAAGAACCAGCCGGATTGTTACAGCATGAGCCCAGTTAATCCCCAATGCAGCAACAAGGTGAGAATCATATGTCTTCGTGTGTTCTTGAAATTCATCTTTTACTTTAGCTGTTGCAGAAAGAAATGTATGATTGTAGTGAATGGGACTTAATAAGTATCACTGCATTGATAAAGTCAACAAAACTGCAATGACGATACTTCAGTTTCTGGTTACTGTACCTTGGAAAGAGTATTGACTAGTTTCATCACGGTTTTGAGATCTCACTTGATTAGTCACCACAATGGGAATCCGTGAGAATTCAGCCAGCGATCTGGAAATGTCAGAGAATCAATGTCAATAAGTGCTGATGTGAGGATACATTCCAAGCTTTGAGCTGAAACGAGACTAACGTTCATACTTTAAGAAAGAAATATGCCAACCCAACTGATTCTGTCTCTGAGCTCCTGGTTTGTTTTCGCTGTAAATCAATCACTTGATCAAAAGAACAAAAACTGGAAACAAGTACTACATTGTCACTACTAAGGTCAACAAGGGAACAAGAATGACATGAAAAAAGAAATTAGACTAACCCTGAAAGAAGAGCTGTCATACTATCAATCACTAGAAGCTTTACTTGGTTTTGAAGAATTGAATCCTTGAGTTCTTGTATACTGCTAATTAGATACAAAAATTTAATATACTGCAGCATGATAATAGTCATTCACTTCGGTATTGCCTACAAGCCTACGATGACAAGACGATGAGCAAAATCTTACGGACCTTTCAGTAAAGTTAGCTAAAGATGTTGGCCGCAAAACAAGGATTCTTCCTGCCATCTGAACTGCAAATGGTTAAGTAAGCAATCTGGAATATGATCAAGACTAAACCAAAGGCATAAACCAGATAGCTGTTCCAAACCAACCTCTTGTGCCATTCCTTTAAGGTGAAATACTTCAGGAAAGCTTTTCAGTCCCATCTCTATCACCCTGAAGGATATACATTCTCTGAGGATTTTGTACACAAAAATAAGCTATGCAGAAAAAAAAAAGAAGTTTACCTTCTTGAACTAAATTTGGACTCCACATCTATGTATATCACACGACCATCTAATCCTCCATAAGCCGCTGGAAACGAGGCTGATAAGGCAAGTTTCATACAAAACTGCATAGTAGAGAGAACCATAACCATACACAAACACACCAAACGGTATACCACCGCATACTAGTTCGATACTAGCAGCATTACGAGATCTTCAATCTCAGAAGAAACTAACCTGTGATTTACCAATACCAGGTGGACCAACTAACTCAGTAAGAACACCAAACGGTATACCACCGCATAATGTTTCATCCAATCCTTTCAAATGAGTAGGAAGATGACCTGATAAGTACTCGTTTTCGACTTTTTGCTCCAACAATGATCTAGCCTTTGAAACAACATTAAAGTGACAAAAAGACTTTAAGATTTCAGGAAGATAAAAGCATATTTCATCAATATATAAGCCAAAAGAGCTTACAGATTGACATGGTGGAGAAGCAGCTTCACTGATGAGTATAATTGCTGATCTTATCTCTTTCATTCCAACATCTAATAGCTCCATTAGTTCAAATTCTGTCTTTGATAATGCATCCTGAAAAATACACAGATTCAATTGGTAAACCTAAGAATCTCTCTCTAATCTATTTATACCCAAAATTCGTAAAACCCTAATTATCAAATCAATTTCACTAATTAGAAACAAAACTCATACAAATGTGAATGAATCATCGGAAAAACAAAACGGATAGATTGATTTGAATAAAAACCTTGGCGGTGATGATGTTTCTTGCGGTGAAGATGTTTGAGATTTTGTTCGGAAGGCTCATTTCTCCGATGAGCTTATTTGCCATTTTTTTTTGTTTCCGTCTCCGGCGTCGGAAAGATTGTTTAGACGGTGGAGATTAGAGACGCTTCTCTTTGTGAGAACTTTCTCTCCCGCCAAATTGAATTGGGCCTGAAAAATGAGATGAGTAGGCCTGGCCCGTTTTGTATGATCCGTGACCCGGACCATATATTTATGGTCCGTTTGGAGGCTATCAAAATAAATAATTTTTTTTTGGAGAAAAATGAAAAGAATACCAAGTTCATAAAAATATTATTAAGTCTATATGTATTTTGGATTTTTTTTCCAGACATGATGAGGTTTATGAGTGATTAATTTCTTTTTACATTTTAATAAATACAATACTGTAGCTTTTGTTTCCAAAACATCCTTTTTGTGAAATTTGAAATGGTAAATGGAACTTTTGCTTGAATGGTTCCGACATAAAAATCAAAATATTTGTTGTATTTATAAACATTTTATAGAAATTTTTTTGATCAAATAACCTGATTTTTTTTTTTAAATGGCAAACACAATAATTTAAACTTATAAACATCATATCGGTGTCATGTGTTGACAAAAATAAAAACGAATGAACATCGATACAAGCCAAGTCTTTTTCCTAACATAGGATCCAGCTAAGCAGTGTAATCGCTGTTAATCTAGTTTAATTTTGCTTTTGAGTACTTTATATTTGTTTTATGGCCTTTTAACTTTAAGATTTTCTTATTTGGTCAATATAATATAGTTTTAAATTTGCTTTTGAGTACTTTATATTTGTTTTGTGGCCTTTTAACTTTTAAGATTTTCTTATTTGGTCATTATAAAATAAGTAAAGTGGAAAAGTGGAGGAACCACAAATAACGTGCAGGATTGGTTATCATAAACCCATAATACAGTCAGATGTTTAATCTCAGGATTCCTCTACATAAAGTTGAACACAACAAACTCGAATATAATGTAACAGACAATAAGATACTCTTTATAGAGCTTTTAGTCCAAACATAAAAATTTAAAAAAAACAAAACGCGTGAAAGTTTTAAGACAATGAAAGCGATAACTCAATGAAGCTAAGGGGATCATGATTCATGACCATTGATCTAGGTTGTGAAGAATTAAGAAAGGCTATATGAGTTATAGTTTCCTTCTAACTTTATATATGAGAGTAATAATTTTATTCTCAAGTCTCTTTACAAAGATTTAGCTTTATGTTCCATACTCCATCCATGAAGTATAACAACATGAATATAAGATACAATGAGGTTTAAGAAGATAAAAAGATAGTCACACATTAAAAATGAATCATGCATTTAACTAATCGTACGTTTAGGTACATAAAAGTGTATATAATTAAGCTAACTCATTAAGCTATACATAAAATCTGAGCCAGTGATGAATGGAATTAGGACGGTCACATAATGTTTGAGATAAGGTTTCATGTTTGGAAGTCATGAAAGACTCATAATAAGCTTTTATAAGGAGGTCATAACAATTAAATAAGGACGGTGGATGGAGTCTTTTGGTCCATGCACTTATATTTTATTGAAATATTTGTTGTATGAGAGTAATTAATAGGTACTTTACAACTACGATGAATTTCCTAGAATATTCATTTGATAACGTTATTAAAGAAATCGAGTATGTAGGCCAAAAAACAAATTTGGGATGTTAATTAAGAAAACTTAGAAGATGTAATTTGGTTGTGGAGATGACTTAAAAGAAAATCTGGCTGGTAAGTACTACTTAACAAATAAATTAAACATATAATATACCAAATTGTTCGTTTATATGAATATGTCGGTTGTTTGGTTAAACTCAGTATATAAATTCATGCTAATTTTTGGTTTATTTTGTTCGCAAATCTATAAAATTTGGATGCTAAGAATTGATAGATCTGGATGCAGTCTCAATGTTTTAAAGTGAAGAAAACATATTGTCTAATATATATATATATATATATTTTTTTTTCACAAATATTGTCTAATACTATACACAAACTTATGGTCGAAATGGTAAAGCCATACATAGTTGTATATAAGTCTAAAACTACATAAACTAATACAACCAATAAAAAACGTGTTGACTCTACGTTTTAAACTATTCAAAAAATGAAATAAGACAGAAAAAAAACTAATGAAAATTTAAATAAGACAAGATTATTACATTAAAAATAAAATTTCACTATCAAAAATTCTAAAAATAATCCATGCATAGCCACATGAACATAGCCACATATCTGATACCAGATAAATGCAATTAAATATTTAACGTGTAGAGATTATTTTACGAAACACTTTTCTCCCGATTGGTAAGAGAAAACAAAAGACATGTTTTCATCAAGCAAAGTCAACTGCCGAACTTGCTCAAGACTTTTCTCACTTCATCTTATCTAGAAGCTAACAAAACTAAACTGCTGATAACAAAAGAAAAAGCTAAACCAAAGTCATATGATCTCTATAAAACATATCATATTATTACAATGCAGTCTATACATATTGGTAATTCAATTTTCGTAACTTGAAATTAGGATCATTAAATCTTAAATATTTTATATTTTATCATCCCTTACACTAATTATTTTAAGATTCATGAGTTTCTAATTGGAACAGTATTTATATATGCACCAACTCTATCGTTAACTCATGGGAAATTCGATTAAGATTTTCTTTAACATGAAGACTGATCTTATGTTTCCATTAGACTTTGGAAATGGATTTACAATAAGATGATTCCTTTTTTGTTTTATTTCATTTATCACTTACCTTCTACTTGAACTTGTTTGTGATGACTTTTAGGTGCATGGCCCGAAGTATTCACACATACACACATACACACACAAACGTATTTATATACTTTTTAATGCATTATTGATTCATGACAAAAGTACAAGGTAGGTATTATGGAATATTAATGAAATATACTATGAGACCATCAAAAACATTGACCCACCAATCCACCATGCATTATGAATAAACACCGAACCTTACCACATTTTATTGAATAAATTTTTCCACAGAAGACCAATTCCACATTCCATTAGAATCCTAATCATGTTTAATAATAATTAATTTGGATTTTGAAGGTATCTTCACTCTTTCGTTTGCCTATAAGTTAATCTCCATCTCTCTTCTTATCCTTCTACTTTTCCTTCTTCCTCTTCTCAGCTAAAACCTTTTTTTAATTATTGTGTTTTGCTTTAGCAAGAAGCAAGATTAGCCTTATCTGTACCTTTCTTTCTGCCATTAAAGAACCCTTTGCTTTCTAAAATTCATTTTATTTTCTTAGTTCTCATTATACATCTGGATTTGATTCTTACACACTTGATTTATGTTTTAAGTTTTTGCTTAGTTTTCAATTTATTTGTAGATTTTTTTATTTTTTTTTATTTGTAGATTTTGCTTCTTACACTCATGTTTCTATCTTGCAGAGAAACTTGTCTTTACATTCATCCATGTCTCCGGCGACCAAATCCTCCACCGCGAAGAGCGTTGAGCTACCGCCTCGCCGTGGAAAGGTGAAACGAGAGATCTTTGGTTTCTTGGCCAATTCCATCGCTTCCACCGTCTTGAAAGCCGGTGGAGCGTTTGGGAGGAACTCCGGAGGTGGTGGAGGCTCTTCTTCCACCACCACCACTCCTCCGACGAGCGAATACAACTCCGACCAGAACAACGAATCCGCCTAAAGCAACAAACAGACTTAATTACGAAAGTGCCACCACCATGGCACTATGAGAGGAAGCTGAGTGGTTCTGTTCGTTTTTTTAAAACAGAACACTACTTTTCCTCCAGGTCCGGTTCGGTTTTATGGTGGTTTGTTTTCTTATGTGTGGTACGACCCGGTTTAACTTCGTTTTTTGGTGGGTTAAACCGGGAGTATGTAATGGTGTGATTAATTTGCTTTTGATTATGTTGTAAACAAAAATATCTCCCTAGTGTGTTGTTTCTACGTGTTTTTAAAGTGGAGTAATGATGTAGTCCGGGAGATATTTTTTGTTTTGTTTGGTTTGGTTTGGTTTGCTTTGGTTTGGATCGATTGTTCTTAATGTATTGTATGCTTTTTATATTTTGAATGCAATGTATAATTAAGTGTGTTTTATTTATTTTCTTAACTTCTTTCTTGTTTTTATTTGTTGAATTTAAAACAAGATGTCAAAAGCCATCAACGAATACTTAGTTCAAAAGATAGGATCGTTATGCACTACTTATATATTAGGGAAAGAGAATATGCTAAATGGTAAGATTGTTAATTTCTTATTAGCGAATGAGGATAACGATAAATATTTGGAATGAAAATAATCGCTAATGATATATTTTTATAAACTATACATTTGCTAAATTTATAAAAATTTGTTTAATGGTGATGGGACATAGTTAATAATAAGTTTGGTCAAAAGTGTGATGGCTAAACCAGCCACCTTCGCTTTTGCACTTTTTTCATTCTCGACGGATTATAAAAAAGAACTTACGACATATCTTAATTAGATTACTAAGATATGTATATAGTCATGACGAGGAAGCAATGAGTGAAAAGTGAGACTTAGAATATATAGTCATGACGAGGGTTATGAGGCCAGTGATGAAAATTTAGAAAATGCCGAGATCGATGAAGAGCTTTGATGTGAGGATTTAGAATATGTTTGTGTCAAATTATACTTTAGAGACATCATAAAAGAAAAATAAATTGATCAATAAGAGGAATTTGAGGGGGAAGGTTATTATGGAATTACATAACATGAAGAATGAGTTTGATGGATTAAAGATCTTTAATTTTGTTTTGAAGGAAGACACATTTGTATACAATGTTCATTTGTTTTTGTTCAACTATAACTAGTTGCTATGGCAATTGTAGAAAAACATTTTAATGTTACGTCATCAAACTTATTAAAGTTTTAGAAAATTTTCATTGCTTTCT
>OVBW01000275.1:1728-27132 GCA_900406355.1 Erysimum pusillum | reverse complement strand
GTACCAAAGTCTCTTTGAAAAAATGTGACTGTGTAATCCTCTTTCTCCTCATGAAGTCGTTAACCTTGAGACGTTTGAATTGAGAAATGCCTTTCTCCTTCTTTACCTCCATTGATAATAGATGATACCAAACGCCAAGTGCTTCTTCCAATAGATCTNTTCCAATAGATCTTTTTTTTTTTTTTTGTCAACGGCGTATATTGATTGGCTTAAGAAAGCCAATGGGTCGGAATGTTGTTTACAAAGGTAACATTATGCGGTATGGTACGAACATTTCGTGCCAAACAATCCGCTTTAACATTCTCATTTCTGGAAATAAGAGATAAAGAAAAGGATGAAAATTCTTCTCTATCGGTTGCAATGTCTTTTAGATATACTGCGAATGCCGGCCAATCTGTTGGGGAAGACACCATCTCCACCAGGTCAGAACAGTCAGTCAAAAACGCAACTTGTAGATTGTCTGCGCCAATCATACATCTCATCGCCCACACCAGTGCCTCCATCTCAGCGTGTAGTGGTGATAAACTTCGGCGTCGATTGGTAGCTCCCATCGTTGTCATCATGTTAGGTGATGTGCAAAACCATCCAAAACCTGCAAAACTATCCGTCGCCTTCCATGATCCATCCACATAACATCGATGACCTATGAAGGAACTCGGCAAAGGATTTAGGCGTGGGATAAGTCGGGTCTGTGATGCCAAAATTGGCGAGACACTACTTTCCTCAGCCACCTGTGCCTGTAGCCAAGCCTGAGATTCCGTGTTTGCCAAGCGAACCACCTCGAGAGGATCTTCATCTATGTTTTCAAAATTTTTTGCATTTCTGGCCTTCCAAATATACCACATTACCCAAGGAAAAGAATCACTTTGAGCTTGAGGCGGTTGGCGCCAGAACAAAAAATCCATATTTGTAAATACAGATGCCGAAGGAAACATCTGAGAACCAGATGGGATCTGGGATAATGCCCATGCCTGGCGTGCAGGTGGGCACTCGAATATAACGTGATTAATCGTTTCTTCGAAATGACCACATCTTGCACAGACTGAATCGCAATTGATTCCCCGTTTGCTGAGGTTAGCAGAAACAGCGATACAACCAGTTAGAGCCTGCCACATGAAATGTTGAATTTTTGGAGGGCATTTAACCTTCCAGACATGAGCTTGAAGCGGTAAGCAATTAGGCCCATGTACAAGAGGGTATGCCAATCTCGGGAGGCGTGCTGTATGATATCCAGATTTAACCGTGTATTTCCCATTCTTAGTAAAATGCCATCCTTGGGAATCCTGAATATTGCTATAACTCAATGGAATAGCTGAGATTAACTCAACGTCTGTTGGGTCAAAGAGAGAATTCAACCTGTCAAGATCCCATGATCTAGTCTGATGATCAATTAAGTGGTAAATTTGAAGAGAGGGGTCTATGTGGGACCCGTTACTTTTTGCTGGTCTCGGGAATTGAGATGGTATCCAAGGGTCATGCCATACAGAAATGGTATCTCCTGAACCAACTCGTTTAATGAGTCCTTTTTCTACCAGAGAGCGAGCAGAGACTATACTTCGCCATCCATAGGATGGTGAGTAAGATTTAATGTTTTCCATAGGATTGGAATTCCGATAATACCTGCCTTTGAAAACCTTTGCAAATAAGGAATCAGGCGAATCCATCAATCTCCACAGCTGTTTCGCTAAGAGAGCCGTATTAAAATCATTGACATTACGAAATCCGAGACCTCCCATTTGTTTGTTGTTGCATAATTTCTCCCATGCTTGCCAATGCATACCTTTTGAGATACCTCCCGAGTGCCACCAGAAATCAGCCACCGCACTTGTGAGTTTGGAGGTGACTGATTTCGGCAAACGGAAGCAAGACATGACGTAGGTGGGGAGAGCCGCAGCTACAGACTTAATCATTACCTCTTTCCCTCCCTTGGATAAAAATTTCGCCGACCAGGTGTTAATTCTGGATTGTAGCCTGTCTCGTACAAAAGAGAACAATTTTGTCTTGGAGCCACCCATACTTTCCGGTAAACCCAAATAAGAACCCATTCCACCCAGATTTGAAATTCCTAGAATCCCATGAATCTCCGTTTTTGTTGAATCATCAACTTTGTGACCGAATTGTAAAGAGGATTTTGCGAAATTTATCTGCTGTCCTGAGACCTCCTCATATTGTTTCAGGATCCCCAGGATGGTACCACATTGTTCCGTATTTGCTTTACAAAAGAATAAACTGTCATCCGCAAATAAGAGATGAGAGATAGGTGGACATTTGTTGGCCACTTTTATTCCAGTAATCAATTTTTCCCGTTCTGCCTTTCGAATATTAGCAATGAGGACTTCAGTGCAGAGAATAAAAAGGTAGGGTGAAAGAGGGTCGCCCTGACGTAGTCCTCGATCCGGTTTTATGGAACCCTTAGGTTGGCCATTTATTAACACTTTATACTGCACAGACGAGACACAGCGCATAATCCAAGAAATCCACTTATCACAAAAACCCATTTTTTTAAGTAGCTTATCGATGAAAATCCATTCGACCCTATCATACGCTTTGCTCATATCCGTCTTGATAGCCAGAAATTTTGACTTACAAGACGGGTTGGTGCGCAATCCATGAAACATCTCTTGAGCAATTAGAATGTTATCTGAAATCAATCGTCCCTGCACGAAAGCGGACTGAGTTTCAGAGATTACC
Source organism: Erysimum pusillum (assembly GCA_900406355.1). Taxonomy (NCBI): domain Eukaryota; kingdom Viridiplantae; phylum Streptophyta; class Magnoliopsida; order Brassicales; family Brassicaceae; genus Erysimum; species Erysimum pusillum. The sequence goes on along the minus strand of OVBW01000275.1, from coordinate 24,441 downwards.
GAGGGTAAAACCGTTTTTAACCGCTGACAAATAACCTTTGAAATCAACTTATACCCAACATTGCAGAGACTGATAGGTCTTAACTCTGTCATTTTTGTTGGTTTTTCCACTTTTGGAATAAGACAAATATTTGTCATGTTTATCCGAGGGTCAAATTCTCCACTCTCAAAAAAAGAATTAACCATTGTTAATAAATCCTTTTTTATAACATGCCATGCCTTTTGATAAAACAAAGCTGTCATTCCATCTGGGCCCGGAGCCTTATCCGGATGCATCATAAACAAAGCCGCTCTAATCTCCTGTTCCGTTGCTGGGGCTGTAAGATAAACATTCACCTCCCCCGTAATTACCGTCTGTATTTCCTCGAGAGCCTCCTCAAAACCATGAGGCTCGGAAGTGGAAAACAATTCGTCAAAGTAAGAAACCGCTATATTTTGGATATCCTTCTCCTCCATAGTCCATTTGTTCTGCTTATCGAAAAGACCTGTAATCCGATTTCGAGCCCTCCTCTGTTTAGTTTGTGCATGGAAAAACTTGGAGTTCTTATCTCCGCATCTCATCCACTGGTTCCGACTTTTCGTGTGCCAGTACATTTCCTCGTCATGGTAAGCCGCACGTAACCGAGCAGTTAGATCCGCAATAACATCAGAAGGGGTAGAGTCATCCGCCTTAGCCAAAGCTAGCTTCCAATAGATCTATATGAAGCATACAAGCCTCTGCTTCAAGATTAGTTGAAAGTAGTTCCAGTACTAGAAGTAAATATTGGTCAGACTCCAAACATCGCTTATAACTAACATGAAGACATCTAATAATGAAACGAGTCGGGATCTGAGAATAAAAATTGAAATTGAATTTTACTCTTTCCTTGATATCGAATAGTAGGACCGTAAAATCTGTGCGGGAACCAACATAAACCAATACCCAATCCAGAGAATGAAGCGGCCATCTTCTGGGTTCATCTTCATCGAAACTAAAAGGAGTGAGATCCGGCCATAACTGATTGTCTATCCGAGATGTCTTAAATGCTGAAACGTTTTCTCCTGGATTCCAAACTCGTGTTTGAAATTTCGATATCGATATGGGGAAATCAAATTCACAAGAACTTTGGAGATTGATTAGAAACGTTTCATATCGGAAACGATGAAAACCGATCGGACAAACCACCATCGGAATAAGGCCAACACAAAGACTCCTGAACTGTCGCCAGATTCTGGTTGGAAGAAGACACTCCCGGAGAGGGAGGAGAAAGGCGAGAACTTGAAATAGAAATTCCCAAATCATCGCCCTAGTTTTATTCTAAAACCTAATTACAACAAATAGAGAAAAAACAAGAGTACGGCCGACGCCGGAGCCGACGTCGGCCGGTGGATGTGCCTAGAAGAGACACTTTCTTTTGTTATCGCACTCTGAGTCGCCTTCGGCGAAAGAGAGAAAAAAACGGCTTTCAAACAAAACCGTTTAATGAAATCAATTAGTGATATCAATTTGCCCGATGCTAGTTCTTTTTGATTTATGTAAGGTTACTCTTTCTAAGTTTCTGATTTTAATCTATTATACTCCTTGTTTGTGTCTTTGTGAAGTCTATATTTTGTTTCACTTTGTTCACATATTCGGGTTTTGCTGCCGAGATTCGGGTTCATTTCGGGTTTTGTATTCGATTCAGGTTTTGGGTACAACCCGAACTAAACCTGAACCCGATGCTAAAAACCCAAACCCAACCTGAGCCCAAAAATTACCTGATCGGATTTTATATGTCTAAACCCAAAACTCGAAAAACCCGAAACCCGAACCCGAACCCGATCGGGTACCCGAACACCTAGGGCTAGTTGGCATGCTGTGAATTCATTGACATAATATAGTCATTTACTTAGACATGGTTCACCACCATTATCAATTAACCAAATACCCTCGCAAACTCCAAGTGGTAAGGATGCAAAAATATATGGAATCCACAATATCTCCTCGTATATGTACAAAAAATTGACATTATCCAATTTCATGGGGTCGGTAAAAACCATAAAATTGGCTTGCTTTATGAAAAGCAGCGCACAAAAAAATCATCAAGAAAAATCTTCTGGTTCTCTATCCAGATACATTTTTGACTATTCTTTCGCATTACTTTGGAACCAGAATGGCTTAACCCGTCCTGCCAAAGTGAGGTTTTCAATAAACATTAAATTTATTATAAACCTTAATGGAGAGTGAGAAAGAGGCCATGAGCAACGAGTTGAGGGTTAAAAATCAGGAGCTCTGGATTGCGAAAGAGAAAGAAGAGGAGGTGCCGAAGAAGATGACCAAGTCTGTTGAATTAATAGAGAGATCTGGCGTGGCTGAAATGGATTATTCGTATTTGAAATTACTCAATGAGGCCAATGACTCTTAGCGGTCAAGGGGGGAACGATGTTGCTTTCAAGAATGAGGTTATTGGGGTGGATGATCATAATGTGAGTATCAAGAATGAGGTTATTGCGGTGGGTGATCATAATGTGAATAACACTGCAAGAGGAATGTGTGTTTGTTATTGATATGTTTTGATCAAAGAGCTATTGTAAATCTCTCTTGTAAGAGAGTTTTTTTACGGAATCATATTTTTGGCGAGATATTTGCGGGTTTTTGGCAAAAAATTTGTGGATTTCTGGTTTTTGGCAGGAAATTTACGGATTTTCATTTTTGAGGGGAAATATACAGATTTCCGTTTTGTTCTTTACTGGAAATTTACGGATTTCAGGTTTTTGGCAAAATATTTGCGGTTTAAATTTTTTGGGCGAAAAATTTGTTGATTCGCGTGTTCGGCGAGAAATTTGCGGATTTCCGATTTTTTGCCAGAAATTAACGGATTTCCGTTTTTTGGCGGAAAATTTATGGATTTCCACTTTTTGGCAGGAAATTTAGGGATTTTCATTTTTGGTACAAAATTTACGGATTTGCGTTTCTTTTTTGCGAGAAAGTTGCGAATTCCCATAATTGGCGGGAAATTTATGGATTTCTATTTCAAATATTTGTACTTAGACCTACTTTTTAATTTAAGTTTTTACTCACACATATTTTTTGTCACTAGTATTATTTTCTCTTTTCTTTCTTAGAGCATCCGATTTTTAATTGTGTTTTAAAATCATGTAAACACAAACGGTCTTCATTTAGAATTACGTTACTATAAACGTGAAAAATTGAACACGATTACATGATTTTAAAACGTAATTAAGAATTTTAATCGAATTTGATTAATTAGGATGAAAATTTATAATTTGGAGGGGGAATTAAGAAGTTTTTAATTTTTAGAGGGTGAATTAGGTAGAGAACGAAAGTATAGGGGGATCCGGCTTGAATGACTATTGTATAGGGGGGTTTACGCAGCCAGCCCTACATGGGCATAACCCTTTAAAAAATGTTAACAATATATTTATTATAATGTTTTCTTAAGAGAGAGAGAGAGAGAGAGATTTGGTTAGTGGAGAAAGAGAGAGGAGAGAGAGAGAGATAGGTTTTGTCTACAACCTTCCTTCACACGCCATGTGTCCTTACACCGACGAAAAAAAAGTTCTTCCTTCACACCCGTGTTTTGTCTCCCACCTTACTATTCTATTATTTTCGTTTTTTCATGTTCCCACCTGAGACAAAAATAACCCGCTGTGTATGCTCTTATGTTTATCACGTTTTTTGACCATTATGCCCTCCAACTAAAAACCATTCCAATTTTCATTCTTCTTCCTCTACAACTTCTCCTTCATCTTCCTCTTAAACTCAGATTCGTTTTGGAAATTACCAATGGGAAACTCATATTCGTTTTGGAGATTACTAAATTTTTTCAAGTTATGATTTTCTTCCTCTTCGCTTCATTCTTCCTTCTTCCTTATTTTCTTCTTCCTTTCTTTGTTTTGCCTCCTTTATTCCTTATTCTTTTTGGCGAAATCCCGAGTTTACATTTTGGGTTAGATAGAAACAAAGAAGAAGAAACCACCATTGTTGCACGGAGAGAGATTTGAGAAATATGCAGAAGAAGAGGTCGAGGTTGTCCATGAGGTCGAGGTTGTCCATTTTATGGTGTCCATTTTGCATTATCCATTAAGATGATTGTGCATAGATAATGGATTACTTTGTATGGACATATAAATGTGTACAAACATATAAGTTGTTGTCTACATATAAAAAAGGATGGACATCACGTCATGGACAAATAGTTTTTGACAAACACATACATATTACAAATCTTATATGGATATCTCACTACAAAAAAACAGGTGTTTAGTGTCGTTTTTATCGCGTCAATTTAGAAAACAACATTAACGTTAAAAATAAAAACTTAGTTTAGCATCTTTTAAGAAAAACGATGTTAAATTTTAAAGTTTAGGGTCGGTTATCTGTAAATGATGCTTACGGACTGATTTTAGTATCGTTTGTTTATTGCGATGTTAAATGAAAAATAATTAGTGTCACTTTTAATATAAATGATGCTAATGGGCCGCTTTTAGTATCGTTGCCTTATTGTGATGTTGAATGAAAACTAATTAGCGTCACTTTTAATATAAATGATGCTAATGGGCCGATTCTATATTGACATTTTAGTTCCCGCGGGAATATTGAGATTTCATAAAAAAACAGTTATTTCCAAAAACAAAATAGATATAATCGTGAACCCTAGATACAGAACAGTTCTCTTCTTCTCCAATTTTCCAGTCTCCGTCGTATTCTAAAGTCTCCAAATCCCAGGTTTGTTCCTTTTTTTTTTTTGGGCAAAACTACTTGTTTTCATTCCATCAATTGAAGATCAAGTACATAGAGAAGGTAGGTGCAAAGATCCCATAGTTTAAAACATTACAAAGAAGGGCATTCCCCAATGCCAACAAAAGATAAATAAGAAGGATCGACATAGGTTCCATGAGAGCTTTGAGACCAAGGCTAGATAGCATTATGTCACATGTGAGATCACGGTTAGTCGAACAAGCCTCCACGAACAAGTCAATGGGCGGCAAAATGGTCCCTGTCAATAGACTAGGTGACATTAATATAGGAGCTAGAGACATGTTTCTCGCCGACACGAGAGATTTGAGGCAATGAAGCGCAACTGTATGGCTCCGGTTGGCTGCGGTTTTGAAGTTAGATGAAGATATATCTAGGACACAATGTGGATAGTAGCAACTGATTCGGATCTTGGTAAAATTGGCGTATGGTTGCTGTTTGAAGTCTTTTACAATGGTTGCCGTTAAGGGAAATGTGGACATATATAATATGTACCCACCATAATCTCGCCAACAAGTTGGAGTTTAGAAAAGTTGACTGAACAGCTTCAAGCTCTTGGGTTCACAAGTCTTATCCATATTTAACACTAATTCCAGGGTTCTCATAGCATGATTGAAAAGCCATAGCAATGAGGGTGATTTCTCTCTCAAATGGTGTCTTCGGCCATTGAGTTTAAGAGATCGACCTAAACATTGACTACAGATTGACAAAAGGGAATGTGTAACGGACCTGGGCTTTTTATCATTTACACATGAATCACGTGTTATGGGCTTGGGCCTTTGTAGAGCTACTGGGCCGAAAGTGAATTCAAGGCCTTTTTGACAAAACCCTAGTTTTGCTTTGACTAGCCAAGTTGCAGTGTAGAAGCGGCGGCTGATCGGTGATTTTGAGGAGTAGAGCGGCGAAAGATTTAGCTCTGATGTGGAAGGATTCAATAGTAATAGGTTGTGAGCACAATCTGGAGCCGAGGCGGAGAATTCAGGAGCCGTAGTTTTCCTGGTATGGAGGAGCATAACCCATAAGAGAGAATCGCCGTGTGCCGTCGACGTCTCCCATGAACATGGCGCATCCGACGGTCCAAGAGGAAATTTTCTTGCCATCAACGAAGTCCAGGGTGAGAACTCTTTAGGATTGAGTATAAAACCATATCGAGAGAAGAGCATAAAATTGTTAAAGATTTTGCGAGCAAAGAATGGCTAAAGGCGCTCGTGGGATCCTCCATCATTTCTTTGTCACTGACTGGTGATAGTCCGCCGATGCATGTTGGGAGTGAAAGGGTTCGAGAAGTTTCGACAAAAGAAATAAAAGTGGGGAAAAGATTCAACAAAGGAGACACAACAAGAAGAAAGCGAGACATAATAGAAGTCAAAAATATTTTATCCCGATGCCGGCAAACTAGAGTGTCACCGGCGCCAGAGAGCTTAAGCGCAGGAGAGACCTCGATAATCGTGTCTGAGAGAGAACTAGGGTTTTTTTTTTTTTTACTTCGCTTTTGTGTTTCCCAGGTTCGTTCCTTTGCTTCTTAATTACTAGTTTCTTATTTATTTTGACCTTTCATATACTAGACCATAATTTTGGTGGGGAATTTGAAATTAGAATTTCAAAATTGGTTCTTTTTCTTCGTTGATAATTTCAGTTCTTGTGATAGAGATTAGAAATTCTATTAAACTGTGGATTAGATTCTCTTTGGTTCTATTAAATTGTGGATCAGATTAAATTCTATTAAAGAAATTGGTTCATAGTTTCTTCGTTAGTTATCAAGTTCAAAATTCTCTTTTGTTTTGTCTCTGATGCCTTTTTCCAATAAAGGAGACGTAATAAATTGCTGAGATTTTAAATAATTTTGATGTTGTTTGTAAATTGTAAATTGTTACATCATTGGTGAATTCTAGTTTGGTATAAATTAAATACTCTCAAATCTGGATAATGTATTGAAAATTGGAGACTTCTCGTGTGTTAGGTAATTTTAATTTAATTAGTCTCTTTAAGAAGTAAAATATAATTGGTTTCCATGCATTTGTTATAGGTTAATTATTATTATGGATAAATCATGGATTCAGAAAAGTCGTTTATCTCAAGAATATATAAATAGGGTGAAAGAGTTTTTAGAATTTGCATTTTCTAAAACTGATGCAAATATATTTATGTTTTGTGCAGAGAATAGTACTAGAAGGGATAGTACTAGAAGGGATGGCTGGCGATGAAAGCGATTTGGTGAAGCTTCGTTAGTTATAATTTTAACACTTTGATTAGTTTATCTTATTTTATTTTGTTTGGTGAATGTTTCAGCCTTTACTTCAAGACTTTAAGTAGTTTTTTTCTTTCTATGATCACTTTAATTTGGATAGTTCATAAAACAGTGTAATATTTTATTCATATAATGTAGTAGATAAGTTTTTTTTACTTTGCAGAGCTATGATTTAGTTAAAAATATAATTTTTTATTTTATAAAATATTATTATAAACAATTATTATAAATGATTTAAAATAATTTAATATAAAAAAATTCAGGAATTAAATTTAGTGTCATTTTTGAAAACTTAAATAAAATGATGTTAATATATATATTGTATCATTTTAAAAATGATGCAAATTTAACATCGTTTATGCTAATTGACCTTAAATGTCTGTTTAACGTCGCTTTAAATTTCTGATGCAAAATATATATTTGACATCATTTCATAAAGTGATGTTAGAATCAATTATGGAAACGTTTAAATAAATGATACGAACAAAAAATAAACGATGCTAAATGTACATTATCACGTCACATTAGAAAATGATGTAAAATATATTTAGCTTCACTCAATTTAACATCGCTTTCTAAAATGACCCTATAATTCTAACATCGCTTTAGAAACGATGCCACATTAGACGATTTTTGTAATGTCTTCCCATAGAAGATTCTATATGGATATCAAAATATTTTACATACGAATACATTATCCATCCATGTGTGTGGATTATGTGTTGTACATATGGATACATTATCCATCCACGATGTTTGATATATGGACAACATTTATGTATATTTTTAATAGAATACTCTCTGTGGACACAACCCCTATATAACTAGGCAATTAAGTTGTTGTCTATAGATCAATTTGTCTATGTGACACATTCAATGTGTCCACATAATGCATTATATCCACCTAAACCTGTCCATACATACACCTTCAATATACGATCCAAGTGTGGACAGTAGACTACTATGTGTGGACACATGATCATGTATAGACTTATTATGCATGTTGTCCACCTTCGCCTAAACACCTAACCCCAGAAATATAAACACTAAATACTAAAACCTAAACAAGAGAGATTTATATCCAACACAATTCCAACATTCTTTCAATTCCCATCTTATATCTTATATCACTGGGATGGAGCAACTCGATATTTAGCACAATTAGATGGGAAATATCAAGTTTCTGACCCAAACCAATTTCAATGGGGATAACTCTTATTATTCGTTGGCCTGCTGTGAATCTATTGACATAATATAGTCATTTACTTAGACATGGTTCACCACCATTATCAATTAACCAAATACCCTCGCAAACTCCAGGTTGTAAGGATGCAAAAATATATGGTGGGTGATCAATCCATAATATCTCCTCGTATACGTACAGAAAATAGACATTATCCAATTTCATGGGGTCGGTGAAAGCTATATTATCGGCTTGCTTTGTGAAAAGCAGCGCAAAAAAAGATCATCAAGAAAAATCTTCTGGTTCTCTATCCAGATTCATTTTCGACTATTCTTTCGCATTACTGTGTAACCAGAATGGCTTAACCGGTCCTGCCAAAGTGAGGTTTTCAATAAACATTAAATTTATTATAAGCCTTAAATGGAGAGTGAGAAAAGAGGCCATGATCAACGAGTTGAGGGTTAATAATCAGGAGCTCTTGATTGCAAAAGAGAAAGAAGAGGAGGAGCAGAAGAAGATGACCAAGTCTGTTGAATTAATAGAGAGATCTGGCATGGCTGAAATGGATTGTTCGTATTTGAAATTGCTCAATGAGGCCAAGAATCTTAGCGGTGTAGGAGGGAATGATGTTGCTTTCAAGAATGAGGTTATTGGGGTGGATGATCATAATGTGACTATCAAGAATGAGGTTATTGTGGTTGGTGATCATAATGTGAATAACACTGCAAGAGGTATGTGTGTATGTTTTTGATATGTTTTGATCAAAGAGCTATTGTGAATCTCTCTTGTAAGAGAGTTTTTTTAAATCTTCTCTGTTCTGTACAGATGCAATTGTAATCAGTGACGAGATGATACTGAAAATGATAATCCTCCAAGAAAAAGTAATAGAATCCCCCAACAGCGAGTTGATTCAAAACAAGAACAACAAATAGATGGACCAAACACATCAAAAGTAAACCATTAGTTAGCATCGTCATCATCGTTTGGTTGTGGTGAATCTTTTTATATTCGATTTGGTGTGTACGTGTTAAAATCCTAAGTAATTATTTTTGTTATTATCATTTGAGGGATATTGATTTGTGGCTCATATTAGAATATGAACAAGTAAGTAGATACATTTGTCACATTTGTTGTAATTATTTCTTTACTTTGGTAGACAAATCATATGCGTGTTTTTAAAGGGAGTGAGAATCAACGCTTATGTTGACAGATATTGTGTTCAAGATTATGATAGTGTTCTTCGCAAAGGTGATTAGAATATTATAAACCATTTTGATGTTTCTGTTAATGATACACCTTCGATAGCTGTTAAATGTGGATACAAGATAACAATTTCGAAATCCACTAAAATGTGTGATTTGTCTGAAATATCATGCGATATTTTTGCTTCGTTTGCACTATCTAAAAAAGTTATTAATGGATCTATCGGTACAAACTTTTTAGTCGGTATGTTTAGTGTCTTCAAATAACTATTTTTGTTAAATAATAGAAAATTGTATGTATTTGAAATCGCTAAATCAGACCAAAAATCTTACTGGTCTAGGAGGAAACTATGTTGCTTTCAAGAATGAGATTATTGGGGTGGATAATCATAATGTGACTATCAAGAATGAAGTTATTGTGGTGGGTTATCATAATGTGAATAACACTGCAAGAGGTATGTGTTTATGTTTTTGATTTGTTTTGATCAAAGAGCTATTGTGAATCTCTCTTGTAAGAGAGTTTTTTTTTAATCTTTTCTGTTGTGTGCAGATGCAATTGTGATCAGTGACGAGAGTGATGCTGAAAATTATAATCCTCCAAAAAAAGTAATAGAATCTCCCAACAGCCAATTGATATAAAACAAGAACAACAAATCGATGGACCAAACTCATCAAACAGTGGCAGATCCAGAAAAATATCTTATATAAGGCACACTATTTCTTTATTACATAAATTTGATTTAAAATATTTAATATTCATATATTATTCAAATATTACATATTTGCAAAAAATTATATTTCAACTCAATTAATTCGATGGGTTAAGTGGTTAAATGGATTGACTCATTAACTCAATAATTAAATTAAAAATCAATTAAAAATTAAATTAAAAAACTAAAAAAATAATAATTAATTAACAATATTCTCATTATCACTATTATCATATCACCATTCCCATTACGGAATCATATTTTTAACGAGATATTTGCGGATTCACGTTTTTCGTGAAAAATTTGCGGATTTCTGTTTTTAGTGGAAAATTTATGGATTTTCGTTTTTGACGGGAAATATACAGATTTCCGTTTTTTTGGCGAGATATTTGTTGTTTAAATTTTTTTGGCGAAAAATTTGTGGATTCCCGTTTTTGGCGAGAAATTTACGGATTTCCATTTTTTTTTTGCGGGAAATTAACAGATTTCCTTTTTTGGCGCGAAAGTTACGGATTTCTATTTTTTGGCAGGAAATTTAGGGATTTTCATTTTTGGCGGAAAATTTACGGATTTCAGTTTTTTTTTTTTTGCGAGAAATTTGTGGTTTCCATTTTTTTGGCGAGAAATTTGCGAATTCCCGTTATTGGCGGGAAATTTATGGATTTCTATTTGAGATATTTGCCCTTAGACCTACTTTTTAAGTTTAAGTTTTCCCATTATGCCCTCTAACTAAAAACCATTCCAATTTTCATTATTCTTCCTCTACAACTTCTCCTTCATCTTCCTCTTGAACTCAGATTCGTTTTGGAAATTACCAATGGGAAATTCAAATTCGTTTTGGAGATTACTAAATTTTTTCATGTTATGATTTTCTTCCTCTTCGCTTCATTCTTCCTTCTTCCTTATTTTCTTTTTCCTTTCTTTGTTTTGCCTCCTTTATTCCTTATTCTTTTTGGCGAAATTCCGAGTTTACATTTTTGAGTTAGATAGGAACAAAGAAGAAGAAACTACCATTGTTGCACGGAGAGAGATTTGAGAAATATGGAGAAGAAGAGGTCGAGGTTGTCCATTTTGCATTATCCATTTAGATGATTGTACATGGATAATGGATTACCCTGTATGGGCATATAAATGTGTACAAACATATAAGTTGTTTTCTACATATAAAAAATGATGGACATCGAGTCATGGACAAATAGTTTTCGACAAACACATACATATTACCAATCTTATATGGATATCTTCCTATAAAAGATTCTATATGGATATCGAAATATTGTACATACGAATACATTATCCATCAATGTCTATGGATTAAGTGTTGTATATACGGATATATTATCCATCCACGATGTTTGATATATGGACAACCTTTATATATATCTTTAATAGAATACTCTCTGTAGACACATCCCCCATATAACTAGGCAAGTAAGTTGTTGTCTATAGATAAATTTGTCTATATGTGGACACATTCAATCTGTCCACATAATACATCATGTCCACCTAAACCTGTCCATACATACACCTTCAATATACGGCCCAAGTGTGGATAGTAGACTACTATGTGTGGACACATGATCATGTATAACTAGACTTATTATGCATGTTGTCCACCTTCGCCTAAACACCTAACCCCAAAAATATAAACACAAAATACTAAAACCTAAACACCTAACCCCAAAAATATAAACATTAAATACTAAAACATAAACACCTAACCCCAAAAATATAAACCCTAAAGCATAAACCATAAACCCTTAATCTTAACTATTAAACCCTAGACCCTATACCTTATACACTTTCCAAAAAACTAAACCCTAAATAATAAACACTAAACATGGGGTTTAATGTTTAGATTTAATGTTAAGTGTCTAGGGATTAGGGTTTAGAATTTAATAGGTAAGATTTATGGTTTATGGTTTAGTGTTTAATGGATAGGGTTTACGGTTTAGGGTTTGGTGTTTAGGTTTTAGGGTTTAGGGTTTATGGATTTCGGATTTAGTAGATAAGGTTTAGTGGATATGTCTTAATGGACAGGGCGTACTGTATATGGGTTAGGGTTTATTGTTTAGGGGTTTGAGTTTTATGGTTTACTCGATAGGGGTCCAGATGGTATATAACATATGGAAATCAGTTAAATAGACAAACACTATTCATTAATATTTTTAAAATTTTTACAGATAAATTATGATTAGTGTTGAGAAATTCAGAAGTTGTCCACGAAACCATGTCTATTTGGTGTATTTCACATAGATTCATTTATTGTTTTCGCATGGTTAATTCAACCCTTCAATTTACCACCTTTCAACGAGTCCAAGGTTAGTTGATAGATTTCCATGGACGACTATGCATGAACAATGGAATACTCTGTGTGGACATATACTTGTGTATAACTAGACACATAAAATATTCGTTACATATACAAATGGATGGACATAACATGTCTGCCCACATTCAATTTGTCCAGATAATGCTGCTTGTCCATATTCGCCTATCCATCCATACACCTTGGATATACCACCCGTCTATGGACAATGGATTACTTACAAACATTTTCATTCAATCCACTTTCAGATCTCTTCTCCCACTCAGATCTCTTCTTCCATCGTCTTCAGAAATCAACAATTTTAACCCAACTATTCCAAAAAATCTCATCTTCATGACCTATCTTATTTTTTAAAATCAATTATTGTGGAAGAAAAAAGTAGAGAGGGAGGAGAGAGAGAGAGGAGATTAAGAGGAGAGAGAGAGATAGAGAGAGAGAGAGAGAGAGTTGAAGTGGCGTGAGAGAAAAAAATAATAATAAGAGAGAACTTTCTCTAAGGGCAAAATGGTCCGACATTTGTTACTAGGAAAGAGAAAAGTATACTAGTGAAAAAAAAGTAGGTAAAGTGAATAGAATCTTTAGAAAAGTATGTTATTTTGCAAACCTCTCTTTCTATTTTTGACGGGAAATTTGCGGATTTTCCGTGTTTTTGGCGAGAAATTTGCGCTTTTCCGTTTTCTGGCCGGAAATTGACGGATTCACATTTTTGGCAGAAAAATTTGCTAATTTATGTTTTGTTGGGAAAATTTATGAACTAATGATGATGGTATGATAATTATGGTATGATGATGGTATTGTGTTGATAATGAATAAATTGATGGGTTAGTGGTTAACTAATTATAACTTATTATAACTCATTAACCCATTATGACCCAACTCATTTAACCCATTAACTCATTAACCCATCAACTCATTTAACACATTAACTCAATATGACTCAAATGTTCAAACCATTATAGTTGATGGGTTGAGTGGAGTTGAGTCGACCCATAAGACTTGACCCATTTTGACATCGCTATTTAAAATATTTAAACAAATTATTTTTTTTTTTTTAAAAATATCAATTTATTATTACTAATATATATTATTAAATATCATAAGATATGTTTACAAATATAATATGAGTATCGATACGATATGACCCTAAAAGAATTCATTATTAGTTATTTATTCTAGTACTATTCTAATTACTCTGTTCACTTAATCTAGACCATTCTACCCTTTTTCCTATTCTATCATCTTTCTCTTATTTATCATGTGTGTCTCAATCATTGAGACTTCCAATCCCATCTTTCTCCTAGTTTTTTTCTTTTTCCATGTTTCATTTTTTTTTTAAATTAATCAATATGTTTCTTTTGTGAAGGTAGCCGTTGAATTTTGTAGCCAGATTCACATAAATCATCCTCCTTCATTTATTTTATTGAACATGCTGATAAAAATGGTTGTATGTGATAGTATTTCTAATTCAGAGAAACTGAATTCGTAAGTGTGAAAAATGATACCACCGATGATGGTGGTGTGGATGAAATTATCGGCTGTGGTAAGTAAGACGAAGAAGAAGGCAACATGATTAAAAGTAGAGAAATTAGAATCGTGGATCGAGACGGTGGCGGCTGTATAATCTAAATCTACAATTAAAAAAACTGGGAGATATTTTGCTAAATGAAATATTATCCCCGATAAATATGCATTTAACACATAATATATAAATTTATTATGATACTATACTTGTTAACATGTTAATCAAATTGTTATCTACACAAATATTGTACTATATGTAACTTATTATATTGTGTATATGATATAATAAATGAGTTAACACGATAAATATAAATTTATCACATCAATTACAAACTTTTCTCGATACAGTATTATATAATATAATATATTTATAACTTATTGATATATATATATATATATATATATATATATATATATATATATTTTGTTATCATGTTAACCTATGTATTTAATAAATAATATCATTAAAATCGGATAAGAAACCGTTGATATTTATTTTGTTATCCCGCTAAATAATTTTATTACATGTGTAGGAGCATTTTTGTCCAAGTTATAAAAAATGATGAGAGAGAATTAATAATACAAAAATGAGTAGTGTATTCTTAATTTTTCTTTCTTCTGGGGTTATTAACTTTGTTGACCCATATAATATACTTCATATAAATAATTTATTTAAGAATATTTAAAGGGGGTTATTCGTTCATGAGTTTGTATATCCATATCGGATTTGGAAATCTTTATTAATTTTGAAATAACATGTATTTTAAATTGAATCCTTTGTAAATCCACATAAGGATTTTGAAATAACATGTGTTTACCCACGGATTGAATTCTTGTATTTTTCACTTTTAAATCCATTCAAATCCATTTATTCTAAATTGTGGATTTTCAAATCCAAAAACACATCACTAAACGCAACCAATTGATAAAAAATAGAATAAAAAACTTTGGTGGCCTAGAGAGAAAACCCTAGCCGTCAAGAGAGAAAAAAGTGAGATTTTTTTTTGTGTAGATCTAGGCCGATGACCGGAGGCTTCTGTAGCTCTGGCATTGGCCTGGATGATTTCTTTTGTAATTTTTCTTTTGATTTATTTGGTTTAGTCCAAGTTTTATTAGATCTGAGTAAGTTTTTGATTGTTCTTATGTATTTTTTCAATGGGTTTGGAGAGGTAAAAAGTATGTTTCATCTGAATCATTTTGAAGAGGTAGTTGACAAACTTTACAGCGGATGGTGGCAACGGATTTTCTCGGCTTCAACCGATGATGGTCATTTGTATTTCATCTAGTAAACCACTGAAATACAGATTTCTAATTACTTGACTATTTGACACGGTAATCTCAGTGACTCCTTTAATACCAGGAGCAATATAAAGAGTTGTTTTGTCTCGGTGACTCCTACTAGAGCATTAAAAAGAGAAGAACAGTCGTGATCAATTGAGTCAAAAGGTTTACTAGATGTTTTTGGATTTTATAAAGATCATCTCAGTGGATAGTTATCAATTCCAAAAGCAAATATGGAGTATTCATCTGGAGAATCATTAGTCATTCATACGCAAAAGATGTCAATTATTTATTTTGGATTTCTATTGGTGTATCATTTTCTAATCTGAGTTTTTGTAAACGCTTTTGGTTATTTTAGTAAACTATTATTCAGTGTTAAAAAAAGAAAAAAGCAACCAATTAAAAAAAAGATACATATATGAAGAGACACAAAATGTAAATATGGCTAAAGTTATGAGAAAAAGACAGCAAATATAAAAAAATCATAAAATTAAAAAGAAAGAAAAAAAGATTACAAGAGAAAAGATTGTGTAACAGAGCTGCCAAAAAAAAAAAAAAAGATATTTCCAAGGAAACTAATGGCGAAAAGAAAAAAAGAAAATATCAAATATCACTCCAATATAATCTATACTATAATGACGGAGTTTTCTCTCCTCTAAGAGCATCCACGTCACTACACAATTTAAGGTGAATCCCACAACATTTAAAGCAATGAGTTTGTGGGCTTCTATCCACTAACTCATCATCTTCCCTAACTCATATTTTCAGCTCTATGTAAAACAACGCTGCCGACGACGTCGGAGACTTATAATCAACCAGAAGTTAAAACATCAACAGTTATTCACAAATAAAGTACTTAAATACATGTGTTAATAAGTAACTTAAATTCCACTACTTCCCACTCAATTCACAATGTAAATGTCCATTAACGAAAAATCACAATTTAAATGTCCATTAACGAAACGTAACTCGAGAAAATCGATTCTACTCTCCTTCTCCATGCTTCTTCACCTCCCTAACACCACTTTACCACCATTTCTCCTCATTAAAAGTAAGTTACAAATATGAATCTATTTTAAAACCCTATAAATACGTCCCCTCCTACCATTCACAAACACAGTTTCCCACTTCCACAAAAAAAAAAATTAAACACTACATTCTCTGAAAATGACTCCAGTTGATGTTGTTGCAATTCCTGCTAATGCAAACTATGTATCGTTTGATGATTTAAGCCTTGGTCGCTCTGCTCAACAGGTTGTTGGTAGGCTTTTTCGTTTTGGGGATGCTCGAAACATCAAGAAAGATGGTCAATTCATGGGGATATTCCTCCTCTTACTCGACGAAAAGGTAATCCTCGCAGATGTTGAATATATTTAAATCTCACATATAATTAAAGGTCATCTAACCCTTTCTTTTTAAAACAGTGCTATGTAATCCATGCTTTCATCCCATCAGCCCTTGCCTCACAATTCTGCAACGTCTTACGTGAAGGCGTAATTTTAATATTGGAGCTTTTGAAGTAGGACAATGCACAAAACTCTACAAGATGACTAACCACCCTTCCTTCATTCGTTTTCTCCCTGTCACAAAGATGGTTGAAGTAACAGATGTCGGCCCTACAATTGAGCGTGAAAAATTCATGTTACGGAATTTTGACAACCTCCAAGCCCTTGCTAACACTAACATTGAGCTTCCTGGTAATATTCTCCCTTAAACTGTCAAACAATTTAAAACCTTAGCTTTGATAATAAAACGTTTCAAATGATACAGATGTTGTGGGCCAAATATGCTTTGTCCAAGGGTCTAACTTGAATGACCCAACTTAAACACAACGTTTGGCTGTGCGATACCGAATGGATTCGTAAGTCAACTCAAACTCTTTCTTAAAAAGCCAAGAACAATGACTCAATAGCTGATAATTTAATATTTCGTATTTTAAGGTCTGTCATTGTATACTTATCACTATGGGATGATGTTGCCGCAACCTTTCGTGCACACCTTAACTCAGGCGATACAATGAACTCAGTGATGCTGGTAACTACGGTCAACCCAAATATGTTTGGAGGTTAGTACAAGATTGATTTTTTAGCAAATAATAATCTCATATCTTAGGCAAAAAACCAAACACATGCTCATTTCTACTTTAAAGATAACCTTTATTAAAAAATCTAACACATGCTAATTTCTATTTTAAAAGGTAATCTTTATCTGAACTCCACATCCTCAACAAGGTTCTTTTTTTACGCTAACATTCATGCAATCCAGCAGTTTACCAAAAGGTTAGGTTGCTATTAATACTCACTTAAGTAAAATCATACACTAAAAACTATTTCATTGCTTAATGGATGCAGGATGGGAATAGAAAGTGAAGCCTCTTTTGGTCGTGCAGATACATCAGCTGGAATTCGAAAGAAAGAATTGGTTTCCATTCATGAGCTTCACAAATTCATATCTTAAGCTGATGAACAAGTATTTAGATATCATATATATATTTAGCTTCCAAATTAACTTCACTAAAATCAAGTCTAATGTTTTCTCTTTCATATCTAAATAGACACAGGATGCTGATTCCTCTGCAATGCTAAGGTGTTGGATGTACTACAAAATAATGGTTGGTCATACAAAAACAAAATATAACAAAAACACAATCCAAAACAAACCCGCGCAACGCGCGAGTCTTCAGCCTAGTAAAGTATAATAACTAAAGGCTCTATATTTTGATTAACATTGATTTTCTTTTAATTTCTGCAGGTAACATTTTTGGTCTTCATCAAGCATCCATGTGTGAGCTTTGCTTTACCATCAGTGGGCTGGCACATAACTATTACATTTTTCACACACTATAACTGTTTGAGAATGGCTGAACAAAGTGGTTCTACAAATTAACCCACAAGCAATATGTAACATACTGTAATCTATACTTAATAAGACAGTATTACTATTCAATGAAATAGCACAACACTCAATATGATCAAGATTAACAATTTAATACCAAACAACTTTAATTAGAAAACTCGCATGTTGAAGCATCCCAAACACTTAACGTCTTGAATACACAGAAAGCAGAATTTTATTTATTATATGAAAGTGGAGGTTCAAATGGTGAAACGCGTTACCAAATGTGTTTTTCTGTTGTTGTTCTTGATGACAATCGCATTATTTTATCTTCTATTGGTGTGGCAGGTTCAAGTGAAGAAGTTTGTTAGCTATTAGGACCAAGTTATTCGATGAGAAGTTGTTTGTTTAAGACAATATGTTATTATGATGATTTAAGAAGTTGTGTTGCTTTGATGTTTAAGAAGATGAATGTCGTTTGAATGCCCTAAAACTTAGCAAAGGAGATTGTTTGATGTTTAACAACATGTTTTAGAAACAAAACATAAGGACCAAGGATATGAGAGTTTTGAATTATTTCATAAGAAAGGAGATTGTTTGGATCATTACATAACAAAAGTGATGGTTTGAACCATTACATAATAATAATAAAAAGACTTGACGGACATCCTCATTTGCTTTGCTCAACCTTATTTCTTTCACTTGCATCGTGACCTTCTTCGTGTCCCTCTTCAATTCTTTCACTATGCACCCTTATTCTTACGTCTACGAGCAACCTTATTCGGTCTCCCCATATCGCGATTTATGGATTTAGATGAATGATTTGGGGAATTAGGGTTCACGACTCAACCAATTTTAAGTTTTTAATAATAGGGCAAACCACACCGTTTAAAAGGATTAACAGCTGAATTCGTGATGTTTAAAAGAGCCAAGTCAACATAACTTTGAGATTATTTTGGAAACTTTTCGAAACCAAAGATTGCATGAACAAAAAGAGAATAATAAAGTTACTACAACAGAGATTGAAGTTAAAAAATACAGTACAAACTTAAATAAAACAGAGTTTTTGATAATAAAACTTAAATACTAATAAATAAATAGTTAATTTCACATCCACGGGGCTACGAACAACAGAAGCTAGCTAAGGGGTGTTTCCTCGGCCGCATCGGCTTTATGCTTTTTGGGAAATGGTACTTCAGAGTCTTCCCAGCCCGATCCTCCATCTATTTGCCGTCCTGGCCAATCAGACCTTTTTAGCGTGGCAAGTTTCTGGGGTGTCTCTTCTTCGGCCGGCGTATCGCCTTCATGCTCTTTGGGAAATAGGCTTTCTAGTTTGTACATCCCAGTAATATGATCAAAGCGATACACGGGAGGCTTCGCAGTTCTTCTTCGGCAGCATCGGCTTTATGCTTTTCGGGACAAGGTTCTTCAGAGCTTTGTCCTCCATGGCTGTCAAGCATGTCTTCATCTTCAGAGCTTTCGGTTGTTCGATAGTAATCCATGTGAAGCCTCTCAAGAATTTCTACTTCGGCAGCCGCATCATCGGCATCCTGTTGTGCGGGGCTAGGTCCTTGTGAGATTTGCATTGGTTCTTCAGCAAAACGGTATTCGCCTCTATCTATTAGCAATCCTGGCCATTCAGGGTTTTCTAGATTGTTGATGTCCAAAGTGGGAGTGACTAAGAGAACATAGTAACCCATGTTACCCAGTTTTTGAAGCACATCGGTGTATTAGACGTCTTTGAACTGATATGAGAATAGTACCAAACTAGCATCATAAATCTTGTTCATCTGAGAGTCCCTTATACATAAATTAATGTCATTTAACATTCTGACACGTCTCGAGGCTTTATCCCCTCCAGGAAGAAAATAGATTCTGGAATCCCATGATGTTTTTTTACCGCTCAGCAAGGCATCCCTCCTCAAAGACCCTTTCTTGTCATTACCAAGATCGGCCCATATTGTAATATTATCATCACTAAAATTTCTTTGCGCAAGAGCTGATGCGATAGAGTGGTAGATCTGATCAGGAGTGGAAGAAAGAGGGAATGGGCAATCCTCGGCATCCCAGAAGACGCCTGTCTTAACCCCTTTCACGGTTGGGATACGCTTGGAGAAATCTACCGTCTTGGAGAGATCTTCTTCGATCTCGTCATACTTTTCCATGGAGATATCATAATCAAACGTCTGAAGACTATGTAAAGGTTTGTGTCTAGGCTTTCCTCCACCTAAAAGTCGTGCATTATCAAGTAGATAGTCTACACTAAAGAGACATCCTTCAGGCGGCGGCTCTACTAGGACAATATTGTGATGCCTCGATTTCAAACAGTGCAGAACCCTAAGCAACTCCGTTTTTGGTTTTGCGATGACGAAAAAATTGACTGGTCCTGGTCCAACACAAGATGCCATATGAACAATATTCAAAGTCATAATAACTAAAATAGAAACGACGAGCAAAAGAGAGTCTCGTTGTGAGGAGTTTACATTGGCCTAAGAATTGGGGGATTATATCGGCCCTGTTTTTGTCGCAGTTGTGTTCCTCAGAATACAAATACACGTCCATAAACCCATTATGAAAACCCATTTGATCAAAAGCTTTTGAGATATCACCAAACGTAGGACTAAGATCATCGGTAGTATCGATTGGGTAGTCATCCATGTTCCAAAACACGAGTGTCAGCTTCACTGCAGACAAGGCATAAACGAATTTACGGAAAATTAAAAACCATTAGTTTGCTATGACCGATCAGATGAAATCTAACAAAACAATTTAGAGTAAGAGATGGAGAGAGATCTTACACAACTCAAAATCCACGGTCTTGTCTTCGCCCATGGTTCTAACTCTAGGGTTAAGATGAGAGAGATCTATCTATCTATAATGCCTTAACGCATGAGAGAAGACTTCACCATGATTGCTTGCGGAAAAGGAGATCAAGACGACTTTGTGAAACCCTAGGAGACAGCAAAAAATTATTGTGTCTGAGTTACTTGAACGGTGCTATATATAGTTCTGTGTTCGGTTACAGAAACATAGGTCCAATAGGCCCAGTCCATACATAGAAACAAGTAGGAGTGGAAATTACCTAATAAAATCACATAAAATTAGACTTGCTCCGTTAAATTAGACTTGCTTCTGATATTTCATCATTCAAGTGTAGAAGCATCTCATTCGTCTCATAGTGATCCATCTCCATAGACGAAAGGGTATCAGTAGGTGGTCCTTTGAGTTCTTCATCTTCCACTGAGACTAAGTTATCATCAAAAGCTTCGTTCTTGCAATCTACAACACTTGCTGCCTTAGATTCTTCTGTGAAGAATGCCTCAAAGAAACACTTGCTGTCTGAGTCTTTATTCTCCGAATTAAATTTGACATCCAGGACAGGAGTTAAGAAATCGACCGAAGAAGTAATCGGCTCAAAACCGATAACACTCTTCAAGACATCATCTAGTCCAGGCTCTACTTTGCATTTTGCAGTGGTTACATTTGGATTCTCGAGATCGTGAACCAAGGAATCAGAATCCCTGGGCTTATCACTGAGGTTCTCCCTTTCTAAGTAACAATCAGCTTTTGTGCTTGATGTAACCATCTCTGCATCTAAAGCATTGGCCATGACGCTAACTACTGTCTCAGCTTCCTCATCTCCTCCAAAACTATCATCCAGTTTTTTCGAAACTCCATAAAACATTTCTTGAGAATCGTCTTCAATACGTGAAGTAAGTACAGGCTCTCTATGTGAAGAAGCTGGGCACTCCGAGGAAGCGTATGTGTTTTCAGACTCCTCTGCTGCAACTTGGCTTTTGTCTGGATGGACACTCGTCTGAGGTTTCTCTTCTATCTCCACATCATCTTCACTTAAAAATTCAGGGGCTTTAACTATTAAGGCTTTGCTGTATTTTCCATCATTGATCGAATGTGAAGACAATAATCCAGCAAGTGCAGATGCCAAAGCATCATTTATAGACAGCGAACGTTTTGGTTTCTCTTCACAAGAATGACTAACCTCCTCATTGCTGATCTCAGGTTCATTTTCTAAGATTGAGATATTTTCATTCTCCAGTTCATCCAGCCTGTTCTTTGGTAGTACACCAGCACAATCTTCAATAGAAGATTCAGGGACAACTACCTTAATACAAGAGGCCAATTGTGGATTATATGTACTCTCGGTCGATCCATCGAATTCATCAGTATCAGGAGTTTTATCTGTATCACTGCCCAGAGAATCTGAATTGGATATTTTCATTTGAAAAACCAATTCAGATTCAAATGATTTATTTCCTAGCTGTTCAAGTTTCTTCTCTACTAACTGGAGCCTTGCATCAATACTATTAATAGGTTTCAACATCTGATCTTCAAATCTTGTCAAGATAGTTTCTATTCTGCTTACCTTGTTAACAAGCTGCTCCAGGATAGTCTCCACATTATTGCAAGATATAGCAGGCTTGGTTTCTTCTCCAGATACTCGCGTTGCTGCATCAATCCGCTTTGGAAGAGTATCAACTAAAACTGGTGAGCTCACTCCTACCTGATCAGCTTTACTAAAATTTGTCTCCTTCTTATCTGAATCATTTGCGTTTCCTATAGCTACTGAATTTGTGCTGTTAGGCTTCTCGGAAACTTGTCTATCCCGTTCTTTTCTAACATCTTTTCCTCGAGATAGCTGCATAAGA